>BLSH010007219.1:182805-193724 GCA_018402905.1 Glandirana rugosa
AAAACCTCCCTGGTCCCTCCACTTCCTGTATACCCCTCTCTGCTTTGACCACAAAAATCAGGGCTGCTGAGCCCTGACCATTGTTGTCAGAGTCATCCGCAGATGTCCTCTCTGCTCTCAGCTCTCCCCCTCCTCCCTGCCTGTCAGCTCTGTGTCTCTTACACCCCCCCCCCCCCATCCCCGCCGCAATTAGTACAAATGAAAAATTCCCTGCCAGCCCCTCTATTATAGCCTGGCATAGCACACTGTCTTGTAAATACTGATTTAGCGAGATCTTCAGGTCGGTCACGTGACTCGGCCGGTTTCAGGGCTACTGCAGGAGGGACTGAACGGCCATGTGATCTCCCCAGCTGATGTCAGAGGGAGATCTCGGCCCCTCCTGCAGAAGCCATCCATCGGAGGTATACAGCGGCTGCAAGTCACGTCACCGGCCTGAAGATAATAAATAAATCGGTATTTACAAGCCTCATTTTTATAGACTAATGCAGTGTGCTATGCCTGGCTCTAAAAGGGGGGCTGTCAGTGTCTGTTATATATGTGTTAACAAACACTTTAAGCTCGCCATAAAATGTTTAAATTTCATCACCTGTTTGTCCCACCTGTCACCCTTCAATTGAGAAATCAAAGAAGCTGGACAGAAAACTGTCAGCCTAAACAGTGACTGCATCCATGGTGTTTGGGTATTCAATACAATTTACAATAGCCCGACAGGGGGGATTCATCCATCCATGCTGTTAGTGTGGGGAAGGAATCTGTAAGATTTTTTTTATTTAGCTTGCAGGATGAATAAAAAAAGAATTCAACAGAGAATGTACACATTGTTAGGTGGAAATGATGGGGCAGCCCTTGGATAATATTATACTTACCTGTGCTGATCTCAGTTGAATATCCAGTGTTACATAGATTTAAAATTATTGGTAATCTCTTCTGTTACTATTATAGAAAATTCTCTACAACCAAGACAGAATGGAACCATGGAAGAAATTAAGGGATACACAGAGGCGTAACTAAAACCTTCAGGGCCCCGGTGCAAGAAATTATGAAGGGCCCCCTGACCCCTGGCCAGGGCCCTTCCCTCTTCCCACTGATCCTGTGGCCCTTTACTCCCATCGTGGGTCCCTTTATTACGGTACTGCAGTGGGGCACTTTCACAAGTTCTGCAGCAGACCCCAGGGGGACCAGGGAAGCACACAGGGGCCCTGGGAACAGCAGAAGACAAGTAAACTGGATAGTGGAAAATGGAGGTGATTGGGTCCTCTAAATGCCACCCCCGCCATCCCTCCTATTCAGGTGTACAAGGGAGGCACATGGGCCCCCTGGACCATGGGGCCGGTTGCAATTGCAACCCCTGCAACCCCTATCGTTACGCCCCTGGGGATACATCTGAATGGCACAGAGTCTAATTAGTAGTGCTGTATATCCTTTCTCAAAGCCAACTATCAATTCCATTTAAAGCGGTTGTACATCGCTGGACATTTTTTTTTTTTTTTTATCCCTGCAAGGTAAAGTCATAATGTGCTAGTATGCATTGCATACTAACACATTATGTAAAACTTACCTTGAAACAAAGCTGTTCCAGCGTCACAATGTGAGTGCTGTAGTCGCTTCCATCTTCACCTGTCTTGCTTCAAAGTTCACGGGGCTCCGGCTGTGTGACTAGCTGGAGCCGCGATGATGTCACACCCGTGCATGCGCACGGGAGCTGCTGTTCATGGCACAGGGCTAGGAAGGAATGGCACAGGTGGCCGTTCCTTCAGGGCGCATGCGCCAGTCATGTCATTGGCTGCATGTACAGTAAATATTTCCAAAACGGCACACGTTTAGGAGATATTTACACTACCTATAGGTAAGCCTTATCGGCTTACCTATAGGTAACATTCAGTAAAGGAAGTTTACTTCCTCTTTAAAACTGTTCTATTTTCCAGTTCTTTGAAATGTTTATGCTGCTTCAAATGATTATATCAACATAGTTACATACATAAGATTGAAAAAAGACACCAGTCCATCCAGTTCAACCTGAGTGTGTATGCACAGAAAAACATAGGTGTTTTGTTTTTATTTGCCATTTTATGAAAACAGTAACTATCTTTACATCAGGTACACGTGCTTCCCACCAGATAGAAGGCATACATTTATCACTGACCTCTGTGACCTTAAACTCTTTCCTAAATTAGGTCCTCAGGCTCCTGATTAACAAAATGCTAAAGGTTGTCTATCAACCAATTGTAATGAAAGCCACATATAGAAGACCACCCTAGCACCAACTCCTAGAATGCACATGTGATTTTTAATGTATGCCATTGAAAAATGCAAATGTTAAAAGCAACTCTGTCATGAGAATAGAGTAAAGGGTCTCCTTTCAAAAATGGTAGTTGCCTGTCTGTCTGTCTTTAAAATGGAACAAAAGTTGGTTTGGTAAAAAGTGCTGATACGTTAGGGTGACCAGACGTCCCCGGATTGAGGACACTGTCCCCGGACCAAGTCTGTCCCTGGTTTTGTCCCCAGATTGGATTTGAACAGGAGCCTGGGCAATTTCAGTGCAGAATTAAAAAAAAATAAATTCTGAATTACTGGCGGTTTTATGCCATTTGTTGCTCTCCAATGCTCCTTGCTGTATAGATGGGTTATAGATGGGGGAGTGGCTCACTTTTCACAGCCATGATAGAGTGCCTGGCCTGCTGCCTGTGTGTTATCATAATGACGATGATCTTAACCAGTTGCCTACCGCCCCATAGCAGATTTACTGTTACAGGGCGGTCGCTCTGCGCAGGATCATGTGTGTGTATATATTATATATATATATTTATATATATACGCGATATTGCATTTCTGGGTATCGGAGCCGATCAGCATGTCTATCAGACTCAATGTCCCCGGTACCCCCGATTGTTCTGTACACAGGCAGAACTTCGGTCTGCCTATGTAAACAAGGCAGGTCGCCGTTCTGTCAGTATGGAAGACATTGATCCTGTGTTCTTGCAAAGCAGGGGCAGGGATATATGCCTTCCCTTAGTAAAAGCACCTCCCCCACAATGAGTAAACACTTCTTAGACGCACATTTACACTTTGATTGCCCTAGATGTTAACCCCTTCCCAGTCAGTGTCATTAGTACAGTAACTGCATATTTTTTATCAACGATCATTGTATTAGTGTCACTGGTTCCTACAGTGTCAAAAGTGTCACTTAGTGTCTGATTTGTCTGCCACAATACCGAGCTATAAGACACTGATTGCCGCCATTACTAGTGCAAAAAAAAAAAAATATGTCCCCAGATTTCATTTTAAAAATCTGGTCACCTTATGATAGGTAGGTGTTTTTAAGACAGAAGAGACTATGTACATCTCTTCTGTCATAGATGTTTCTACTGCCTATCAGCATTATTTTCTGTTAGTGTACAATGAGCTGCGCACGTGCAGCTCAGTGAACAGTCTCGGCATGACTCTGTGCAGGGAAAAATTCCTGAACGCATGCGTGGGATATATGTCATCCCAGCACAACCAATCAAAATGACTAAAGACTCTGATCCCAGAAGAAGTCCAGGTGAAGATGGAAGAATGAAGGGGAGTGCAGACATCACAGCACTTTGCTAGGAATGCATGCCATAAGGTGTAAATTTGCTGTGCATAATTGCATATTATGATCTGGCGGTTTAATACTTTTTAATCACATACCCACGACAGGCATGATATAAATAAGTGACAGAATGTGGGGCGGCACAGTGGTGTAGTAGATAGCAGTTTCGCCTAGCAGCAAAAGGGTCGCTGGTTTGCATCCCAATCACGACACTACCTGCCTGGAGTTTGCATGTTCTCCCTGTGTCTGCGTGGGTTTCCTCCGGGTACTCCGATCTACTACCACACTCCAAAGACATGCTGGTAGGTTAATTGGATCCTGTCTAAATTTGCCCTAGTATGTATGAATGTGAGTTAGGGACCTCAGATTGTAGGGTAGGGACTGATGTGACTGTACAATGTATATGTAAAGCGCTGTGTAAATTGATTATATAAGTACCTGAAATAAATAAGTAATTATTTTATCATATGTACTAAGTTAGAGACATGGAAAGCACTAAAGCCAAAGCACCAGCCTGACAACCAGGAAACTACCATTCTCAAACGAAAGTTCAGACATTCCATACTTTTCTCATGACAGTGTCATTTGAACCAGTACCACAAGCACAGTAAATTCTGCCATGACATAGAAGAAAATACATCAATCTACTATAGGCTAAGCCAGTGTTTCACAACTCCAGTCCTCAAGGCACACCAACAGGTCATGGTTTCAGGATTTCCCTCAGATGAATTGGCTGTGGTAATTACTAAGGCAGTGAAACTGATCAGATCCCCTGTGCAAAATTATGGAAATCCTGAAAATATGACCTGTTAGTGCGCCGTGAGGACTGGAGTTCAGAAACACTGGGCTAAGCAATATGTTTTCTATCCCTTTTAGACCCCTTTCACACTGAGGCGATATTCAGGCGCTTTTGCGCTAAAAACTGTGCCTGAAAACTGCTTTCAATTCATTACTATGTGTGCTTTCACACTGGGGCGGTGTGCTTGCAGGAGCGGTGAAAAAAGTTCTCCGAGTAGCATCTTTAGGGCACGTTTGGAGTGCTTAAAAAAGCACCTCAAATACGCCCATCTCCATTGAAATGAATAGGAAGCGCTTCAAAAGCGCCTGAAAAGTGCCGCAAAAGCGCTTCAAAAGGTCCGCAAAATTGTTCTGTTTTCTTTTTTTTAAGGTCACATTCTCCCAAAAAGTGCTTGAAAAGCACAGACAAAGCGCCCAATGTTTTATGCGCAGTTTTTAAAGCACCTCAGTGTGAAAGGGGTCTTATTAGTTGAACTAGATGGACATGTGTCTATTTTTCAACCTGACTAACTATGTAACTATATAAGCCCTTTCACACTGGGGCCACCCGAGCGTCAGTGGTACAGCGCCACTAGCTTAGACGCGCTTTAGTGCTGTTGTAGTGGCGCCAAAGCATCGCTATTCAGGCGGCAGCGGGGCATTTTTAACCCCTAAGAAGGGGTTAAACAGGTGTTGAAAGCGCTGGCGTGCGCTGCTTCCAGAACAGTGTACAGCCGCTTTGGATTAATTTCAATGGGCTGGGATGGTGGAAGAGCGGTGTATACATCACTCCCGTACTGTCCCAAAGATGCTGCTTGCAGGAGTTTGTGTACTCTCCTGCAAGCACGCCACCCCAGTGTGAAAGAACACACTGACTTACATTGAGAGGCACTTTACAGGCGCTATTTTTAGCTAAATAACCCCTGTAAAGCACCTCAGTGTCAAAGGGGTCTATGTGTAAATGGGGCCTCATAGCAAAACCACTAGGGGCCTCCTTTATATTATTTTAATCTCCAAGCAATTCCTGTAGTGGTACAAAATCAGTTGCTTTCATAGCAATCATATACAGGTTCCCAAACTTTAAGTTTATCTATAATGTATTTGCCAAATGATATTGCATTCTGCATAAATCACTGTGTAACTAAAGAGTATAGTATGCTATGGCTAAGGGTAGGTCCCTTGACTGAGTTTAATGAGCTCTAGGCAGATATAAGACACAAATGAATGCAGCTCTGTTATCATCAACAAATCATTACATTTTACATAAATTTATTTGACCTGGTATCAGTTTCTTGCAATGCATGTACAGAAGGGTTGGAGTGTGAGAGGAAGAAGCAGTACAAGGGGCCAATCACTTTATGTGCAAACAAGAAGCAAGCTGATAGGACGAGAAAGCAGAGCAAAAGAGATATGAGATAATTATTGTGCTGCTTCTTCTTTCACTGTTCAGTCACAGGATGGGGAGGGTCCAGGTGGACCTGGGCCCTGGGGTTGAATGATGTTGGCTATTAGACCAGGGTTTCTCAACCAGCGTTACGTGGAACCCTAGGGCTCCTCCAAAGGTTGCAAGGGGTTTCTTGAGCAATGGTCAATTTCTACATCGCAGATAAATTCTCAATGACACCATTGATCTTTTTAGCTATCTGTGAAGGGGTAATTCTTCCCAATGACCACAAGTGTAAGGAACATTCTTCCATTGACCATAACAATAATGTATCATGAGTTGTAGATTTTATAAATTTTAGCAGGGGTTCCCGAGACCGGAGAATTATTTCAAGGGTTCCTCAGTGTTGAAAAGGTTGAGAAAGGCTGCATTAGTCTAATGACACAAGCAACAGCTGGTTTTGCTATTTTATATGCTGCTTATTTTTAGCTTGTTCTTTTTAACTGGAGTTCTGAGGTTTAGGGACACTAATAGTTTTGCGTCATTCTTGCTTTGTTTTTTTTTTGCCTCCTAAATGCTTTATAGGAATAAATAGAGACTTCAAGGAACGGAGTTTAAATACCTTGATTTGGATGAAGCAAAATACTTATAATGAGCACGGTGAGCAGACATAATTACACCTTCAGCTAGTGCACATTCAAGTTTCTGATAAGTGTATAAATAGCAGATTCTATACATTGAACTTTTGGTGACAAATTGATTATTTTCAGAAGAAGAAAAATACCAGTGCCCAAGCATTGATTTCATTGTACTGGGGCAGCACAGCATCTATAAAGCTGGCTACACACCAGCAGAATTGTGTTTGAAATGTTTAACCCAAAGAATGTTAGTCGCCTTTCTAATCATTTGTGGGGTCAAATAAACATTTATTTTTGACCGTAGTGATGAGAAATGTGAAATGAGCAGAATGAAAGATTTTTCTTGAACAAATTCATTTCTAACAGTGTACCTAGTTTTCGTTTGAGTTCATTCATTCCAAAATCGAACGTTAAAGGAAAGCGAAATCTCTAAGTACTTTTGAATGACATTCGTCAAGTCATCGAATTTTTGTTTGAACGTTAAAATGAAAATCTACTAGTCAATGGCCAGCTTTAGTGATTAGCACTTCTGCCTTGCAGTACTGGGATCCTACGTTTAAATTCTGCCCAGGACACTCCCTACATGGTGTTTGCATGTTCTCCTTGTGCCTGCGTGGGTTTCCTCCAGGTATTCGGGTTTCCCCCCACACTCCATAGACATGCTGGTAGGTTAATTGGCTCCTGTCTGAATTGGCCCTAGTATGTATATGTATCATGTGCATTAGGGACCTTAAATGGTAAACTCCTTAGGCCTCATGCACACAGGACGTTTTTTGACTGTTTTACAGCTGCTGTTTTTAGCTGCAGATGTTTTTTTCTACATCTCCATCATGTTATCCTATGTGTTCATGCACACATAGGCTGTTATCAAATGTTTTTAGCAGTGACGTTTTTGAGCTGCAAAAAAAAACCCAAGACGAGGGTCCTGAGAGACGTTTTTCAGCCATAAAAACGTTCAAACGATTAAAACCGCTCAAAAATGCGCAAAAACATGGCTAGATGCCGATCCCCAACGTTTTTGGACGTTTTAGATCAATTGAGGGAAAAAAATGCTGGCCCTTTAAAAACGTGAAAAAATGTGAAAAAACATGCAAAAACGCCAGTAATATAACGCTAATAAAAGGTGAATAAATCACTGATAATCTACTGACATTTTTAGGATGTTTTTTTAACATCCTGTGTGCATGAAGCCTTAAAGTGACTGTAAAGTCTAGCTTTTTTTTTCAAAAAAAAAAAAAAATAACAAACATATTATACTTACCTCCTTCTCGGGTCCCTCCCTCATGTTGAGTGCCCCCACAGCAAGCAGCTTGTTATGGGGGTACCCAAGCCAAGTCACAGTTTCCTGTGTCCATTCTGACAGAGAGCCGTGACCCAGCCCCATCCCCTCTCTCCTGATTGGCTAGCCGACTTTGATTGACAGCAGCGGGAGCCAATGGCGTCTCAGCCAATCAGGGGGGAGATGGCGCTCAGATAAGTATTAGGGGGCCGAGGGGGGCTGCTGCACAAAGAAGGTTTTTTATCTTAATGCATAAAATGCATTAGGACAGTGTTTCTCAACCTTTTTTCAGCCCTTTACAATTATGGACAATCTCAAGGCACCCTCTAAAATTATGGACAGTCTCGAGGCACCCCATTCTAAAACATCCACACTTAGAACACCCAACGTTAGAGGTGATTTATTCTTCCAAAGCAAATACACTTTTGCACACTGGTACTGACCAGTATGCCAATGTTTCTCTTCTCCCTCAATTTCTCTCCATCAGTCATCTAATGTCCTCCCAGTGCTGATGGAGAGGGACACAGGAGGGTCAAACAAGGATGCTGTGGAGGCAACAGGCATCCTCCTTATTAACTGATCACATCATTGGTTGTTAGGATGCCAGTGTCTAGAAAGTTGTATGCATAATAAAACCTGTGGCTTTGTGGAACTAAAAGGCAGGCTTGATCCACCTGCTGACTTGTGTACAATTTTTGATAAATTTTTTAGGCATTTTGCCAAGGCACCCCTGAAGAAACCTCAAGGCACCCCAGGGTGCCTGGGCACCCTGGTGGAAAAAGGCTGCATTAAAATACAAAACCTTTTCACTTTACAACCCCTTTAAGGGCATGGACTAATCGAAAAGTACAATATGTAAAGCACTGCATAAATTATCAGCGCTATATAAATACCTATAATAATAATTGAATAAATAAGTATAAACATATAAAAATAGTGGTCAATAACTGACACTGTAATGAGTTCCAGTTTGATATGGTAGAAAAACAGTGTACTTCATATATCAAGTGATTTCTGCTCAAGCAGTTTATAAAACATTTTACAGTCAAGTATCAGTGCTGTTTGTCATTTTTCATACTTTACATCATGGAACAGAATGTGCAACAGAATTCTTTAGAGAGGTCACTTTCAAAAGGTGGTTTATATTTTCCCTTCTTACAGACCTAATGGGTGTTTTTATTATTTTTCACTCAGTTCATGCTTTCATGGTTATGCAATAGGTCCCCTTGTCAGGTAAAGTAGATCACAGAGCACGCCACGGCTGTTATGACAGAGGCTTAATAGAAGACATTCATCTGTTCCTATGAAGAATGTGAAAAGATATGTTTGATCTACTACTATAGTTCTCTAAGGGCCTCTGTCAATGGGCTTTGGGCCATGTTGATGACATCAGTTGGACATCAGTTTGAGACACTTCCAAAACCCTTCAGAATTCACTGACAGATGTATTTGACCTGCAACCAACCTCCTTCTGACCCGCTCCAAGACTTGTATGGGAATGCAAATGCCATTTGAAGCAAGCCAAAGCCTGTTGGCACATGCCCTTTCTGGAATAAACATGGTAGGTGTGTGGTTGATTGGAGCAGAAGCAAGGGTTCTGAACGATTGTTGAGTAAAAGGCATTGATCTACTAAAGTGTAAAGTAAGCTTTGGCCACATTTATGGTAATGAAAATTAAGGTGAAGTGAGCCATTTGGTCCCATGTACATGGACAGTGTGAGCCCTAATATATGTTGTAAACAAACTAGAATAAGGCCCAATGGGATCTTGCACAGCACTAAAAAACCCAAAGAGTATTGAACAAGTATATAATAAAGTACAAACATTTATTGAGATAAAACATCACAGAAGAGAAGTGATGAAAACACAGAATATGGTAAGAACCACTATGGACATATAACAATGTTAGGACAGAAGGCCAGCCAGGCCTAAAGTAGCCTGGCTGGCCTTCTGTCCTAACATTGTTATATGTCCATATTGGTTCTTACCATATTCTGTGTTTTTATCACTTCTCTTCTGTGATGTTTTATCTCAAAACATTTTTGTACTTTATTATATACTTGCTCAATACTCTTTGGGTTTTTTAGTGCTGTGCAAGATCCCATTGGGCCTTATTCTAGTTTGTTTGCATATTTGGGGATACAGCACTATTTCCCAATTTTTTGATGATGCAATTACAGGGGGCAGTTGTATTATTCGAATATATGTTGTAGCATTAAATCTCACCTGGGAAACCACAAGTGGCACACACAGCCGGCCATAGTTGTGAATAGCTGTACGCAAATGTACTTGAGTATACACTGATGCTTATGTGCACAATATATGCGCCTAGGGAATATACCATATGTGTTTATATCGCTGCACAAAAGCATCTGAGCATACCCGAGTATGGCCACGAACAGCGATTTACTTCTATGACTGGCTGTACATGCCACCTGCGGCTACCCAGGCAAGGAAAATTACCAGAATGTTACCTACAGTATAATTTAAGCTTCGGGGTATGTGCATGAGGGCTATGGGTTATTCTCTAAGGCTCCATTTACACGGGACACTATTTCAACCTCCCCTGAACGATTTTTTTTGACAGATAGAAGCCGGCGTCTAAAACGGCCGTTTTGCAGCATTTTGCATGACGCGTTTAGCTGCGTTTTGCAGCGTTCGCGTCTAGGAGCGTTTAAAAAAAAAACATATATATATATATTTTTTTAAACTGAAACGCCTGTAAAAGAAATGGTTCTAGGCGCGAGTTACCATGTTTAGGCATGTTTAGCGACGTTTACAAGCTGTTTGGCGTTTCAAATGCCTCTGAACTGGCGTCTGAATCCATTTTTTTACATTCCAAAAAAAGCCTTTAACCACTTGCCGACCGCCGATCGGAGATTGACGGCGGCAAAGTGGCTCTGTAAGGCAAAACGCCGTCATACGACGGCGGCCGCCAGATCGCGCACAGTGAGCGCGCCGCCGTTAGCTTCGGCGGCGTGGGCGAGGGGCCGGGAGGGGCCTGTGTCACTCGCGCGCCCGCGCGAGTGACACGCGCTAGACCGCCGGCGGCAGCATACTGCCGCAAAACGGAATGTCTCGGTGAAACGGCGGCAGTTAGAGGCTAGCCGCCAGCCGTTCACCAATTTCCGAAAAAAACCTTACATTTTTTTACCTAAGTCTGCGGTCAAGTCTCCGTAAACTTTGCGGTTTGTCGAACATTTGCAGCGATTTGTACGGATTTGTACCATTGAGCGCGGATCTTGGTAAAGAAAATGTCCGCAAAGT
>BLSH010007219.1:198971-211984 GCA_018402905.1 Glandirana rugosa
ATGTGTGCACGCAAAAGGACATGAAGACTTAAGCCTCATACACACGGGCGTATGGAAAAAAATAAGCAAAACGTCGGGCCCGACGTCAGGGGAAAATCTGCGTTTAAATAAAAAACATTCCTCTGCTATTTTTAAACCTGAAAACGTCAGCGTCAAAAACGCCGGTTAACGTCGGTATGGCGTTAGTGAGCGTTTTGCAGCGTCTACGTAAAAAACGCCAAACCGTTACAGCCTTGGAAGCCCAGGCCATGGGTTCTACTTTCAGCTCACTAACGCCAACGCCATCTACAGCTCAAAAACAACAGCGTTTTTAAAGGGGTGAATAACATGGAGAGCTGTAAAAAATGCTAAAAAACGTGGCTGTAAAAAACGCACGTGTGTATGAGGCCTAGAGGCTGTTCATAAAGTACATGTTCACATAGTTTAGTAAATAAATAGAAGCTGTGTTTATGTGCAAGAGAAATTATTTCTTGCACCTGACTGAATGGCCTAAGCTGATTTCCAGGTATGGCTATTTATGTATAGTTATATTGGTCCATACTGGACTAATGTAAAAATATCCATACTCGGAATTCAACTTTAAAGTATAAAAATGTGAACATCTTTATTCCTTTAGAAATCACCCCCCTTTGTTCACGTCAAGCATCTATTTATTTGCAGGTAAATTTGAATACAACATCAATCTAGAAATTTAGCACTAGTTCACTTCAGCCTTACTTTCTGCTCTAATAAACCTTTCAGAATTATTTGATAGGTGTATTTGACTTGCAATAGATCTCCTTGTGACCTGCTTCAAATAGGGTTTGCTCTCTTTGACTTGTATGGGAATGCAAAACCCATTTAAAGTGAACAAAAGAGGCCCTAAGCAAGCACATTTGAAGTGATCAAAATGGGTATTAAAGGGACCCTAAACAAGCCACATTCACTTGTTTTAAAGAGATCCTTCCTGGTATGAAATTTGCTCTGTTGATATAGTGTAATAAGAACAATGTAAAAATAATAAAGTGTCTATAAACCCTAAATAAAATGGTTTTGTCCCCTGGCATGCTTTTTTATTCCTGTGTCCTATCCAGTAGATTTCCCTCCATTTTCTGTCCCAGTGACACAGCAAGAAGTGAGGGGATATCTCCACATAAAAACACTATCATGTGTGATGTGATCCGCTAATTTCTAAGGGCCTCATTATCTGGTAAGAGTCTATTTTCTATGATATCAAACAGTGGGAAGAAAGAATTGTGAACATTTTGTTTATGAGCACTATATTAAGGACACAAGGGCTATATAAAACAATTTTATTTAATTTTGAGTGGGATCACTGTTCTAATGTTTCTGCTGGTATTTTGTAATTATCTGCCGACCGCATAACTTTAATATATGGTACAGCGTCAGAAAGCCTCTCCAATGCCAGATCATGTACCTAGTACTTAATCCAGCACTTCTGGGTAGAGGGTATGGCAATGGAACTGTTCAAAAGTTTGCGGCGTTGCACCAATGTGAAAAAGTAGTTCCTGCACTACGTTTGGAATTTTAGGTGCGACTTGCATAGAGATCTGTGCATGAAGTCGCACAGATCTCAGCCATGTTGCACCTGAAGTTGCACTGACATGCGGTTTTGAAATTGTGCACGATTTCAAAGCCGCAGTAAGTGAGAACCTAGGCTAAAGCTCCACTATAAGGTCCTACTAAAACACTAGTAAACTTGCACATTAACTCCTCAGTGAACCCTTTATGCACACAAATCATACCACATCTTTTAATGGGAACACACAAGGTTCACAGCATCTGCTTCTGCAATTCTGACCTTTAAACAATGTCTTTGACAATTGCTTCCAACACCCATTCAGGAATGTAATAAGAGTTTTAAAATGTGGTAGCCATTACGGAGGCTGATATTTGTTAATTGCTAGTTATAGCACTCAGATTCAGCTTAACAATTTGAAAATAAGGTTTTAATGTTTCATTAGCTAGCTAGATCTTATAATACAGGTGTGTTTGGTATCTAGAATGCATTAAAGCGGAGTTCCACCCACCCCTTTAAATATTAAAAGTCAGCAGCTATACATACTGTAGCTGCTGACTTTTAATAATAGGACATTTACCTGTCCTGGCGTCCAGTGATGTCTGCACCATAGCTGATGTTTCTATCAGCTGTTGGGTACTGCTGCCACCATTGCCAGTAAGGGAACCCGGCAGTGTAGCCTTTTGGTTTCACGGCCGGGTCCCTACTGCACATGCGTGAAACGCATCTCTCTCACTGACCCGGCAGAAGGGAAGGGAGGAGAAGGGGGACTGAGCTGTTGACGTACTTCACCGTGGCCCGGTCTCCCAGAAGTGGGGACAGCTTACCTGTCAAAGAGGTATCCGTCCCCCCTAAAATGTGGCACCTGAGGGAGGAGGAATAAGATAAGCGGAAGTTCCACTTTTGGGTATAGATAAAAAACCTTCTGCCACTTTTACCTGCTGCTGCCCGCAAAACATATATGTGCGATAGCAAAAGGGGGCTTTAACACCCAAACACTGCATATATGCATTGTTGGGTGGCCAGTGTTTCTGTGCTAAGAGCAAATTGACTGAGTTGTCAAAGACAGCTCTCGGTCCAGACTAATTATCGGTAGCTGGCGGTACTGGCTCTTGATCGCAGTGCCAATCACAGTGGTCACATGATAGCAGATCCTTCCCGCCTCCCCGGCCAAATGCACAGGAAGGGGTTAAAGTGGTAACGTGGCCAAAATAAAATTAAAAAGTACATATATGATGCAGTCCATCCAAGCATTAATACAGCATGCTTTTCTTTCCCGCGTCCCCCATGTAACACAGTTTTATAATCTGTTGATTCTGCCAGTAGGCCCTTTATTTTTTTCCCAACAACACTAGTCATTCTACAATGAAATCACTGCAACATTGTCACCCTGTAGACAGGCAAGTTGTAGACGGACCGTTTTATGAAAGTGCCAAACACAGTAAAACCTAATCCCTTCTAACACTTTTTAGGCATTCTATTGAAAAAACCATTTGGGTAAAAACAGGCACCCCCACAAAGTGTTCTATGGTTTGTCCCAACCACTGTAATCCTCTTTTTTTTTTCTGGATAGCTTGGCCTGCATGTATATGGGGAAAAATATAAATAAATATGTAAAATTAAAAAGAAAAGTTTCTTATATTGAATGCTATCATTGCAAGTATACAGTTACCAGAAAGTATTATTTTGCATTCAGATTAGGCTATTGGACACGCCTTGCACATGCTTTCTATTCTTCATTTACTCTGTCCATTTGTGTACAATGCTCTGTAAATTACCTACAGGATTTTATAAGTGCTGTTTGGCTAAACTGATCTTCCATTCAAAAAGCAGAGGAGGCAACTCAATCAAAATGGTATGGTTTTTTCCTCTGAAGGCTCAGTATTTATGGAAATTTGAGCCAGACGTCTCACAATCACCTAAGCAGCCATCAAACACTTACAAAGCTAATTTTCAATGTTAATAAATGGCAGGCATATTGTGGAACCATTCAGTTCGCATCTTCTCTAGCTATATTAAATTAGACTGCACATGCAGAATTCCCTGATCATCCTTTCATTGATGCTTGTAACAGCCAATAAATACCTTCAATGTTGCCAATGGGAGGGTTAGGCAGGCCATACACAGTGCAAATTTCTTTCCTGCAACCATGGGTTGCAGGTAAGAAATTCGGGAGCCATTATTAGTGTTTATCCCCATAATTTTTTTTTTCCTTTTTTTCGTTTTTTATAGAATTTTACGGAGAAAAGATCTTATATCAAATACAAGTAACATAGAAATATAAAATGTACAATGAGAATTTACAAAAAGAGATCATCATTTTCTATGAATCGTGAGATATAAAATATAAACTAAATGACTTCCTACTTATCTTGTTCTCCTTCACTCAGTGATACACTACAGACACATTTTGAATGATTGTATTGTCTAATTCAACATAAGTACACCATAGCAAATAAATAAGAAGCACATGATAATAAATCCACATGTTATTAAAACTTCCAGCATTTGATTATCAGCAAAATATTCAAAACATCCAAGGGAGAAATGTGTCTGATAATCAGTACTACGGAGAAAAGTAAAGAAAATATAATTCTAAAAATGAATTGTTGTATAGGATGAAGGACCAAACCATTGTACTCTGATTTCTTCTTGAAATAAATGATCAACTGTTCCCTACTATCGATTTCTACATATAACCCAGCATGTCTACAATGGTTCCAATAAAGGAAAACAAACACATATGTCACAAAATAACTGCTAGGGGCCAATTAAAACCTTTTGTAAACAAATTATTAATTAGGTCACAATATAACGGATATAGAGTTTAACTATAGTGCAAATTAGGAGAAATCTAATCTAGCGACCCCTCACTTAGGCTGGCCATACATTATACATTTTTCTTGTTTAATTTCCTTTTGATTTACCTTTAACTATGTAGTGCAAGGGCCTATGTGATTGCATGCAAATTGAAAGTGTTTAGGTTTGACTTCATGTTATACGGTTCTGGTAAATTTAAAGGAAAATTGAACAAGAAAATTGTATAATGTATGGCCAGCCTTAATGTCATGACAGATTTCAGTCTTATTATTTGGTTCACCAAAGCACGCACTATGAATGCTTGAGTGTACAGTACAGAAATTGATTTAATAGTCAATACGTAAGGTCATTTCATCTCTATTACTGCAGTGCTTGCCATTGAAATAATTACCAAACATGTCCATTAAAGTGGACCTGTCACTTAATTACAGGCGGATGGTCCCCGGGTTGCAAACAAGATAGGGTCTGTAGGTTTGTTCTTAAGTTGAATTTGTGTGTAAGTCGGAACAGGTACATTTTTTAAGTGTAGCTTCAGCCAAAAAAACTATTTTTAAGCTTTTTGGATAACATAGGGAAGGGTTAACACGCCTGTGATGTTTGTTTTGCTGTCTATTTCTGTTCAGACGATTTCACCTCACTTCCTGTCCCAATGATAATTGGATTTTGAAAATTTTGAGTTGTTGTGGAGACAAACCTTGGTGATAAAGCATCAGTGGACACCTTTTTCCCATAATAACTCTTACAGGAGTGAATTTCCCTTCCTAGGGGTAGATTTCCTCTCACTTTCTGTTGTCTCCCTCCGTTTGAAAGTAGTCGTTTGTAAATCGGATGTTTGTAACTAGGGGACAGCCTGTATTCAACTACAACTAACTAAGCCAGCAATAGCTGTCCTATGTTGTTAAAGCGGAGTTCCTAATTTTTTTTATTCTTGTTGCATCCCCTTAACTTATATACATAAGATCAATAAAGGTATTGCTATATTTAATTCCAATTAGTATCTATTGGTTTTTGTGACTTAATTTGCTGAATCTTGTGTCCCTGTGCTTTCCCATTTTAATTGTGGGCATCTGAAGCCCACTCGCAACTTCTTCCACCTTCTTCCTGGATAAGGTGCATGCTGGGTAACATCCCGATCTCGCACATATGCTGATAGTTTATCTCGCCCACTGACTCCTGGGAAATGGTGACTCACGTCACCCTGGAGCTCAGGCGAGGCAGGAAGTGATGCAGAGCACCACGGACCAGGAAGTGGAAGATTACAGGGGCCACATAGCAACAGGGCACTTAGGGTAAGTATAATTTTTTTTTTTCAGCAAATGTGATTCATATGGATTACAGAACTTGAAATGTAAAGATGTTTTTGTGGGTGGAACATCGCTTTAAGCAAGGGAAATAGTCCTTCCTGCTCGTTTCATATCCCCAGGCGCCAGGTCGCCATGGCGACCAGAAATCGCGTCCTGGCGAGTAGCAGCCGATCCTAATCTCCCCTCACTATATTAAAACACAGCGTCTCCGATTCAGCGAGAGACGTTCTCTGCTTAATCTAAGGCTCCTTTCACACTGAGGCGCTTTACAGACGCTATTTAGCTAAAAATAGCATCTGTAAAGTGCCTCAAAAATCTGAGTGCTTTCACACTGGGGCGGTACGCTTGCAGAACGTTACAAAAAGTCCTGCAAGCAGCATCTTTGGGGCGGTGAGGGGGGCGTGAGGGGAGCGGTGTATATACCACTCCTCTACCACCCCTGCCATTGAAATCAATGGCAATCGCTTCCGAAGCGGCTGCACACCACCTTGGTAGCCAGAGTGCCGGCACTTTTAACCCCGTTGTAGGTTGTAGCGTTGTTTTTTTAAGCAGAGACCCTAGAGAATAAAATGGCGATTGTTGCAATATTTTATGTCAAAAACAAAAATTGCAGCGCTAGTGGGAAATCATATATCAAGTGACATAGTGGTACTGATATTTGTGACAAACAAACTCTGACTGTTGATAGTCCTCAGCATATGTGAAACAAACAAAAGTGAATCAAATATCGTGACTCTGAGTCCAGGTGAATAGTTAATAAGTGGATATGAATCAACTTAAATGTCCAACAAAGCTTAGTGATATAATATGAATCCAATCAAAAATTCAGACACCAAGATCTATGAATTAGCCTGCTTACCAGATGCTGGTAAAAAACCAGCAAGAAATCTGTGATCACGATTCGGTTCAGAGGGTGATCCCAATATCCACAGTAGGAGCTCCCCAGTATTCAGAGTATCTCTGCAGAGTGCTGGAATAGTCTTGGGGTTGCCCTTGGTTCGTGTGTTGAACAACTCAATGGATAAAAAGAAAGAGGAAAACCCCCATAGTGTAATACCGTTTGAACACTTTTATTTAAAAAAGGCTAAAAACACTTACAAAAAGTAGCAGCAAATGCGCTCATCTAGTAACAATAACTCCAGTGACATGAGGGGAACCAGAACTCAACGCGTTTCGACTACAAAGTCGTCTTCTGGGGTGACGACTTTGTAGTCGAAACGCGTTGAGTTCTGGTTTTTTACCAGCATCTGGTAAGCAGGCTAATTCATAGATCTTGGTGTCAGAATTTTTGATTGGATTCATATTATATCACTAAGCTGTGTTGGACATTTAAGTTGATTCATATCCACTTATTAACTATTCACCTGGACTCAGAGTCACGATATTTGATTCACTTTTGTTTGTTTTTTTATTTGGATTCACATATGCTGAGGACTATCAACAGTAAGAGTTTGTTTGTCACAAATATCAGTACCACTATGTCACTTGATATATGATTTCCCACTAGCACTGCAATTTTTGTTTTTCATCATTGTCACAAATTGATCAGTTTGTCTTGCGTGCTGCTGTTTTTTTCATTTTATTTTGGTTACACTAGGGGGCGCGGGTTTTCACCTGTTTTAATATTTTATGTCACACTGTATTTGCGCAGCGCTCTTTCAAATGCAATTTTTTTTTAAAAATACACTTTAATCAATAAAAAAAATGAAACAGTAAAGTTAGCCTATTTTTTTTTTTGTATAATAATTATATATAACAAAATTGTGATAAAGCCCTGTGTACCGTCAACTAATACCACTCTTTATGTGCAGCTGGGCTCCAGTATTTCATGGTGACCGGAAACCCACCAGAGCAATGAAGAGTTACAGTGGGGGACACACGTGTAGGCAGGAAGTGGCTGCAAAGAGGCAGCAGAAGATCAGCAGCACTGGAATACTTCTTTCACCTTTTTTTGTATTTTATTTCCCCCTATAACAGGTTTTTAGTGTCACGCTTTCTGGCCAGCCTATAACCGTAAAGTAACGGTGTTATGTTGGAGTTATTGAACGGCTGCTCTGCTGTGAGTAAGTTAGGGTTAGGGGGGAGCAAATTACTTGCCTTACCCCGGGCGCTGACAACACACACTACGCTAAAAAAAACTGGCTCCTAACTTTTTTCAGCTGGCTCCTAGATTCAAAGCAATTTGTCAAGCCCTGTTATATATATATATATATATATATATACAGTATCTCACAAAAGTGAGTACACCCCTCACAGTTTTGTAAATATTTTATTCTATCTTTTCATGTGACTACACTGAAGAAATTGCACTTTGCTACAATGTAAAGTAGTGAGTGTACAGCTTGTATAACAGTGTAAATTTGCTGTCCCCTCAAAATAACTCAACACACAGCCATTCATGTCTAAAACACTGGCAACAAAAGTGAGTACACCCCTAAGTGAAAATGTCCAAATTGGGCCCAAATTGTCAATATTTTGTGTGGTCACCATTATTTTCCAGCACTGCCTTAACCCTCTTGGGCATGGAGTTCACCAGAGCTTCACAGGTTGCCACTGGAGTCCTCTTCCACTCCTCCATGATGACATTACAGAGCTGGTGGATGTTAGAAACCTTGCACCCCTCTGCCTTCTGTTTGTGGATGCCCCACAGATACTCAATAGGGTTTAGGTCTGGAGACATGCTTGGCCAGTCCATCACCTTTACTCTCAGCTTCTTTAGCAAGGCAGTGGTCGTCTTAGAGGTGTGTTTGGGGTCGTTATCATGTTGGAATACTGCCCTGCGGCCCAGTCTCTGAAGCGAGGCGATCATGCTCTGCTTCAGTATCTCACAATACATGTTGGCATTCATGGTTCCCTCAATGAACTGTAGCTCCCCAGTGCTGGCAGCACTCATGCAATCCCAGTGACATGACAACGGGGAGGGAAGATGGCTAATTCTGACCAATTTGGACATTTTCACTTAGGGGTGTACTCACTTTTCTTGCCAGCGGTTTAGACATTAATGGCTGTGTGTTGAGTTATTTTGAGGGGACAGCAAATGTACATTGTTATACAAGCTGTACACTCACTACTTTACATTGTAACAAAGTGTCATTTCTTCAGTGTTGTCACATGAAAAGGTATAATAAAATATTTACAAAAATATGAGGGGTGTACTCACTTTTGTGAGATACTGTATACATATTAGTATAGTATAATATGTATTATATACACAAATACAATTCTACTACTTAACATAGCCCCTATTCCATTTCAGAAAAAAACTATCTTTTTGTGAATTTTACACATATACAAAATAATGCATGTGTGGCCAATCCTCTCCAGCACTCAGGTAAGCTCTATAAGCAATTGTTTTGCAACATGTACAATTTTGGGGATGAACAGTTTGTGCACAGAACAGTGGATGATACATTTTAGATCACATGCTATTTATAATTATATATATTAAAATGTTAAAATGAATGACATCCATCTCAGACAACCATCTACAGAGGATGATTGCGCAACCAGTTGGACAATCATTTAGCCAGCCATCTGCTATTTCAATTGGTCAGAAAAAGAGACAACTAGCAGTACATGGGACTCACTGCAGGGTTCTGGTGTCAATAAACTGGCCTTCTCACTTCAAAGTGGTGGCGGTGACACAAGGGACAAAAGGCATTCCAAGTCATTAGCCAGTTAAGGATTATTATCTTTCCTTGACATTACATTGCAGCAATGTACCATATATTTTTATATAGTGCCCTAATGTAACATATATTTTTATATAGTGCCCTAATGTACCATATATTTTTAGACTTTTCTCTAGTGTAAGAATCGCGCAGACCAAGTGTGTGGCAATTCTTGCAAGAAAAGATCAATCAAATAGTCTTATAACTGAGCTTTTACAAGTTAGGAGGACTGGTTATGTCCTTCATAAACAGGTCCTCTTAAAGTGGTTGTCAACTTGTGATAACCACTTTAACCTACAGGTAAGCCTAGAATAAGGCTTACCTGTAGGTACCCTGCATATCTCCCAAACCTGCACAGTTCAGGAGGTATGCAGTGTTCTGGATGTGCCAACGTCATTTCGGCACATGCGCAGTGAAGAAACGGCCTCTCAACAGATGTATTCTCAGGTATAAACCAATCTTATTTTCTAAATTATATTCACCAAATCACCCCGGCACTTTTGTAAAATACACATCAAGTCATGCAAAAAAAAAGCTGAAGGGTTTCTAAGCACTGCAATAAAAAAAATGTGAAAAAATACTATATATATATATATATATATACACACAGTTGTGCTCATAAGTTTACATACCCTGGTAGAATTTATGATTTATTGGCCATTTTTCAGAGAATATGAATTATAACACAAAAACTTTCCTTTCACTCATGGTTAGTGTTTGGCTTAAAGCGGTTGTCTACCCTGTGAAAAAACAAACAAACTGCAAGACAATAGCATAATGAGCTAGTATGCAGCGCATACTAGCTCATTATGAATTACTCACCTTGAAACGAAGATCCGACCGGGCTGCTCGGTCCCCTCTGAGGGAGCAGACATCTTCCCTCGGATCTTGCTTCAGGGTACGTGGCTCCGGCGCTGTGACTGGCTGGAGCTACGAGACGTCACTCCCGGGCATTCGTGCGGGAGCCCGTGTTTCCGGCAAGGTCCAGCGATGTACGCATACACGGCGCATTCGCAGTGACGCCGCAGCTGCTTGGAGGGGGAATATCTCCTAAACCGTACAGGTTTAGGAGATATTCATTTTACCTACAGGTAAGCCTTATTATAGGCTTACCTGTAGGTAAAATTGCCCCTAAAGGGTAGACAACCGCTTTAAGCCATTTATAATCAATCAACTGTGTTTACTCTTTTTAAATCATAATGACAACAGAAACTACCCAAATGACCCTGATCAAAAGTTTATAGTTTAAAGTTTCATAACCTGCTGATTTTGGCTTGATAACATGCATACAAGTTGACACAATGGGGTTTGAACAGCTATTAAAGGTAACCATCCTCACCTGTGATCTGTTTGCTTGTAATTAGTGTGTGTGTGTGTGTGTATAAAATGTCAATGAGTTTCTGGACTCCTGACAGACACTTGCATCTTTCATCCAGTACTGCACTGACGTTTCTGGATGCTGAGTCATGGGGAAAGCAAAAGAATTGTCAAAGGATCTGCGGGAAAAGGTAGTTGAACTGTATAAAACAGGAAAGGGATATAAAAAGATATCCAAGGAATTGAGAATGCCAATCAGCAGTGTTCAAACTCTAATCAAGAAGTGGAAAATTAGGGGTTCTGTTGAAACCAAACCACGGTCAGGTAGACCAACTAAGATTTCAGCCACAACTGTCAGGAAAATTGTTCGGGATGCAAAGAAAAACCCACACATAACTTCAGGTGAAATACAGGACTCTCTGAAAACATGTAGTGTGGCTGTTTCAAGATGCACAATAAGGAGGCACTTGAAGAAAGATGGGCTGCATGGTCGAGTCGTCAGAAGAAAGCCATTACTATGCAAATGCCACAAAGTATCCCAATACAATACGCCAAACAGCACAGAGAAAAGCCTCAAACCTTCTGTCAGAAAGTCATTTGGAGTGATGAGACCAAAATTGAGCTTTTTGGCCACAACCATAAACGCTACATTTGGAGAGGAGTCAACAAGGCCTGTGAAACACGGAGGTGGGGATGTGTGAGCTACAAAGGTACAGGAAATGTGGTCAAAATTGATGGCAAGATGAATGCAGGATGTTATCAAAAAATACTGGAGGAACATTTGCATTCATCAGCCAGGAAGCTGTGCATGGGACGTACTTGGACATTCCAACATGACAATGATCCAAAACACAAGGCCAAGTCGACCTGTCATTGGCTACAGTAGAATAGAGCGAAGGTTCTGGAGTGGCCATCTCAGTATCCTGACCTCAATATCATTGAGCCACTCTGGGGAGATCTCAAACATGCAGTTCATGCAAAACAGCCCAAGAATTTCCAGGAACTGGAGGCTTTTTGCCAAGAGGAATGGGCAGCTTTACCATCTGAGAAGATAAAGAGCCTCATCCACAAATACCACAAAAGACTTCAAGATGTCATTGACGTTAAAGGGGGCAATACACGGTATTAAGAACTGGGGTATGTAAACTTTTGAACAGGGTCATTTGGGTAGTTTCTGTTGTCGTCATGATTTAAAAAGAGTAAACACAGTTGAGTGATAATACATGGCTTCAGCCAAACACTAACCATGAGTGAAAGAAAAGTTTCTGTGTTCTCATTCATATTCTCTGAAAAATGGCCAAGAAATCATAAATTCTGGCAGAGTATGTAAACTTATGAGCACAGCTGTATACTGTATATATGACAAGATGTCCATGAATGCATATTTGTAACATTCGGGAGATGTATACACATGTATAAAACCAATATTCTTTACTGAACGTTATTTTCACAATAATCACCAAGTTACCTCGACACTATTGTAAGACACACAGCAAGCCAAGTTTAAAAAAAAGCATTTTTTTAACAATTCTGCTAATATTTCTCTTTGTGCTGTACGACTGCTGTTATTATATCACCGCGTGTGTTATTGCATAATTTATGTTTGTGGCATATTATATCCCCTGTGCGTTATTATAAGACGCTGCATGCTACTATACTACTTGTCAGGTGCTAGGTATTACTCCATTTTCCAAGTTAACACTAATCGTGTCATTTTTCCAATTTCGTTCTATCGTGGCCTGATTATTCCACGATTGGCTGTGCTGGGAATGAACCTTGTTTTGGAATGTGGGAATGTGTCTCTGGTTCCGTACTGAGGCCACTCACTCCCTGTTCCCTTTCCTGCTCATTCTGTCTACACTCCATGATGCCTCCCTCCTTTTCTCTCTCCCCCACAGCCTCTCTGCATTCTTGTATCAGCAGCCCTTCCCTGATTTGTCTCCCAGCAGCTTCTCTGGCTATGGATCCCTTCTTGCACCTTGCATCCTAGTCTATTTTCAGCATCCATTCCACCCCCCAGAACAGGACAAGAGGCGTTTTCCTGTTAAGGGAGCTCCTACACCATCGGTTATGTACATACAAATGAAATTGACACAGATGGGCCCCACAAACAAGTCAGTGGATAAAACCAAGTAAATGTACTGAAAACGACGGACAGGAAATTTATACTACCAACACCCCTCATAGGGAAATTCAAAGACACTACCGACGTCCTCCTCCAACTGAGAGGGACTTGGGAGAAGTGGTGGACAACCGCAAGGACCTAAGTGGAGGTGACTGAACAAACACCCCGGGTAGACACAGTTAAAGTAAACATACATGTATTGGCTACCACATCCTCGAGGGAATTGTCCTTTTGCGGAGAACAGGACAAGACCCCCC
>BLSH010007220.1:10517-34437 GCA_018402905.1 Glandirana rugosa
GTAGTCCCGTGTACCTCGTGTAGTCCCGTGTACCCCCATGTAGTCCCGTGTACCCTGTGTAGTCCCGTGTACCCCCGTGTAGTCCCATGTAGTCCCGTGTAGTCGTGTACCCCCCCCCATGTGCCCTGATGTGCTCCATGTGCCCTGATGTGCCATGATGTGGCCTGATGTGCCCTAATGTGCCATGATGTGCCCTAATGTGGCCTGATGTGCCACGATGTGCCCTGATGTGCCCTAATGTGCCTGATGTGCTCCATGTGCCCTGATGTACTGTACCCTAATGTGCTGTGCCCTGATGTTCTGTGCCCTGTAATCTGATGTGATGTGTGCTGTGCCCTGATGTGCGCTGTACCCCGATGTGCGCTGTGCACTGTACCCTGATGTGCCCTGGGCCGGTCTGGATGAAGTCCAGGGCCAAATTTTTGTCCCAGTCCAGCCCTGCTCATTAATACAGAATAACTACTTGCCGACCGGCGCCCTGTTGCAGATTTACGGCTACAAGGTATCTGCGCTGTGAAGAATCACCTATACTGTATATACGTGATCCTGCACTTTCGGGTAAGGGATGGGCGTGCACGCCACCAGCATGCCACTTCTGCTGTGGTTTGTCAAAGCAGAAGCCGATCAGCGGATGCTGGCCAATGGATGTCTGCCGGCATCCGCTGATCGCAGAGGAGAAAGGCTGGACAGGACTCTGTATATGTAAACAATGCAGAGCTCCGTCCTGACAGGGGGGAAGTGATGGATTTTCTTTCCCTGAAATGCACTGGGAGTTGTAGTGATGTAGTTACATCCCTTAGTAAAAACAGCTCACATAGTACACACAAACACTGGTTAGGCACACATTTAACCCTTTGATCGTCCTAGATGTTTAACCCCTTCCCAGCCAGTGTCATTAGTACAGTGACAGTGCATATTTTTTAGCACTGATCACTACATTAATGTCACTGGTTCCCACAAAGTTTCAAAAGTATCAGTTAGTGTCAGATGGGCTACCGCAATATCGCAGTCCCACATTACTAGTATTAAGAACAATGGTTTGTCCAGAAGAATGGTGGGGAAAAAAAATTCTTGCTGGACGCCTTTCCCTTTCTTCTGGAGGCTTGGATGGTCCTGTGCTACTGTTGGTCTCTGACTTATTTTGTCGCATATCATGTGAGTTTCAAGACATCATTCTATTGCTTGCCAACTAACCAGTCATTTTATGTTATATATTTGACAGACTTATAATATGTATTTATATCTCTTTAGATTATTGTAACTGCATATAAACAAATTTCCCTGAAGAAGGAGTAGAAGTAACTCCGAAACATGTTGGATTAAGTTTTGCAGAAATATATGCAACTGTACTGCTCATAGACCTTCTTAGGCTCCATGCACACTGGACGCTATCTGGGCTCTCTCGGCGTCGGGCATCAGAAGCTGCTTACAAAACGTTCTTTTGCAGCATTTTGTAAGCAGCGTTTACCGGTGCTTATCAGCGTCAGCGTTTTTGGGCGTTTTTTTTTTCTTCATTAGCTTCCATTGACTGCAAAAAACGCCGGACGCCGATAAATAGCCGTTTACCGGCGTTTATGAGCGTTTATTGGCGTCTGGCGTTTTTTTTTGGTCAAAAGAAAGACTTTTGAACGCCAATTCAGGGCGTTCAGATAACAGCCCAAAAACGCCACTGCTGATAAACTACAATTAACGACCATGTGTGCATGGACACATAGGATAACATAAAGTGGCATTTTTGGGCTGTTAAAAAAAACGCCAAAATGACCACAAACGGTCGTTTATCAGATACAGTGTGCATGGAGCCTAATGGTTCCAGTAGCCCCTTTTTGTGTTTTCACACATTGTAACCAAGCCTTTATATATTGGAAACAATTTTTTACTCAGTATGTCTTGTTTATACTAATAAAACGTATATTTTTTAAATTAATGTATGTTTTTCGTGCCTTTAAAGTCCCGCCATTTTTCTGCTCTAGTCCCAACATTTTTGCTCTAAATACTAAGGATGTTGGCCAATTCATTAGCAGATATTATTTACCTCCTGATCATTTCCATTACTAGCATTAAAAAATAAAAATTCCTGTATATATATATCCCATAGTTTGTAGACGCTATAACCAATCATTATACACTTATTGAGATTTTTTCACCAAAGATATGTAGCAGAATACAGTACATATTGGCCGAAATTTATGAGGAAATTTGATTTTAAATTTTTTTTTATTGGGTGTGCTTTATAGCAGAAAGTAAAAAATATTGTTTTTTATTTTCAAAATTGGCGGTTTTTTTCTTTATAAAACAAAAAATAAAAGACACAGAGGTGATCAAATACCACAAAAAGAAAGCTTTATTTGTGGGGAAAAAATAAACATAGATTTTATTTGGGTACAACATCGCACGACAGCACAATTACCCATTAAAATAATGCAGTGCCATATCGCAGATAATGGCCTGGTCATGAAGGGGGGTAAATCTTTCGGAGGGCAAGTGGATATAATGCTTTTTTTATTTGTTTTTTAAATGCAAGCAGTGTAAGTTCCTAAATCTGACTTAGAATATTCCTCTTGCAATCCCCTATACAGCAGATCTCTGACCGGGAGAGGGAGAAGCAGCACAAAAAGCCAGTCAGTTGTGCTGCAGTGCTCGAGGCTGTCAAGGGGCATGCTGATCATTGTCCAGTCACAGGCTGTGGGAGGGATAAGACCTTTAGGTGTTAGCTCCTATATATGCAGTTCATTGCTTACACTCTCCACCATTTTCCCCCTCGGGCTCAATTCACATCTATGCATGTTGCTTTTGAGCGTTTCTGCAGTGCTTTTTGCTGTGCTTTCTGCTTTTCTTACCGCAATTTTGTTGCAATTTTGTTTTGCGTTTTTTATGCTTTTTTTTTGGGGGGGGGAAATTTGTTGTTGGGCAGATTTAAAAATGCGAAATGCAAATTGCGACAAAATCGCGGTAAAAACGCACTACAGGCTTTTCTGCAGCTTCTCCATTGAAATCTATTGAACCAAAAAAAGCAAAAAAAGCACAGTTGTACATTTAAAATAATCCCTGACCCTTTCCAAAAACACAGAAGCACAAAAATGCACTGATGTTAACATGTTCTATAGGAACCCATGTTAAAAATATGTCCTGCATTTCTGCAAAAAGCATTAAAAAACGCATTTGTGTGAATGGAGCCTTAGGCATTAAATTAATGGTATGAAAAGTCTTCAGAATAACTTCTTTAACTGGGCTAGAAACACACTAAGACTCCATTCACACTAGCGTGACTCCAAATTAGCACGATTTCCAGTGCAACTTTTGGTGTGACTTTACATTCTATAAACCAAAGTCGCATCAAAAGTCGCACCAACATAGTACAGGCACCTTTTCAAAGTCGCACCAATTTGAACAAGTGCCATTGAAAACAATGGACTGTGACTTGTCATGCGACTTTGATATCCAAAGTCGCATGGCAAGTCACACAAGTGTGAATGGAGCCTAACCACTTCTCGCCCAACCTATAGACAAATGACGACTGGGTGGTGGTTCAGTTATCCTGACTGGACATCCATTGACGTCTTTCAAGATAACCCGCAATAGGTGGGCGCGCAGCGCAGCGATCGGTGGTGCGGTGTGTCAGCCTGACCCACCGCATTACCGATCTCGGTAAAGAGCTTCAATCGAAAGCTCTTTACCATTTACGGCTGATCACAGTGTAAACAGGAAGAGCTGTTCAACGGCTTTTCCTCTACTCGCGTCTGCGGACGTGAGTAGAGGAGAGCCGATCGGCGGCTCTCCTGACAGGGGGGGGGTCTGCACTGATTGTTTATCAGTGGAGCACCCCTAGGATCGCCACCCAGGACCACCAGGGAGTCCACTCAGGATCACCAGGGAGACGACCAGGGTGCCCATCTCGACCACCAGGGAGCCCATCCTAGACCACCAGGGAGCCCACCCTAGACCAACAGGTAAGGGGCACAATGTCCAAAATGGATGGCACTCAGTGCCAATTTCAGATGCCACCCGGGACCACCAGGGAATGACAACCTGACATTGCCACCTATCAGTGTCCACCAGTGCCACCTACCAGTGCCCACCAGTGTCACCTATTAGTGTCCAATGCCATCTATCAGTGCCCATCAGTGCTGCCTATGAGTGCCCAACAGTGCTGCATATCAGTGCCACCTATCAGTGCCCATCAGTGCTGCTTATCAGCACCGCCTATCAGTGCCCATCGGTGCTGTATATACGTGCCTCATCATCAGTGCCTGTCAGTGCCGCCTCATCAGTGCCCGTCAGTGTAGCCTCATCATGGCCATCAGTGATGGAGAAAATGTATTTATTTACAAAGTTTTGTGACAGAAACAGAGAAAAAATTTTTTTTCAAAATTTTTTCTCTTTTTTTATTTGTAGTGCAAAAAATAAAAACCACAGGGGTGATCAAATACCACCAAAAGAAAACGGAAAATTTACTATCAGATACTTACCGTAATTTTCCTTTCCTGATAGACTCCATGGCAGTATACGTGTGGGTAAGGCCCCGCCTCCACTACTACCCCATAGGACCCCTCTCCCATAAATCTCTGCTCCTTCCCAGCTGACGTGTTCTGTAAATAGCCTACTCCAGGCCTTGGGGAGGGGACTCCTGCTGCCATGGAGTCTATCATGAAAGGAAAATTACGGTAAGTATCTGATAGTAAATTTTCCGTTTTCCTGACAGACTCTTATGGCAGCATACGTGTGGGAAATAACTCGCTACACACACGGATGGGAATTACTGGGAAAGTAAAGATTTAATTAATATTATTGTCCACCGACAAAACACAAGCACCAAAATTAACTGAGGAAAGAGCCGCCGGCTCAACACAATAGTAGGACATGAACGTGTCTATGGACGACCAGGAAGCCACCCTAAAAATCACATCTGGTGCCACGTGGCGCGAAGCTGCCCACGATGTCACGATACCTCGGGTGGAATGGGCCGTCACTGCCTCTGGAGGAGTCAAGCTCTTTGCCCTGTAAGTCCATTGGATGGTCTGAACGATCTAAGATGATATTGATCTCGTCGAGGCCCTCATTCCTCTGTTTTTCCCTTGTATCAGAACAAATAGGTATTCTGATTTACGGAAAGAAGCCGTAGCCTCCATGTATTGCCTCAGTGTGTGACCCACATCCAGAGGATGAACCTCCATGCCATCTGCCAAATTGTAGGTTGGGAGGACAATCTCTTGGTTCTCATGAAAAACCGAAGACACCTTCGGCCTAGCCCCTAGCATGGGAACTAGGACCACTCTGTCAGGAAAAAAGGTGAGGAAGGGTTCAACCGAACCCAAGTCTCTAATTTCAGAAACTCGTTTTGCCGAGGTGACTGCGACCAGAAAAACAGTCTTCCTTGTCAGCTCCTTGACTGACAGCCGTCCACTGGAACCAGAGCCAAGGTTTGACAGGAAATCCAAGACGAGTGGAAGATCCCACTTAGGGAACCTAAGCCTCATAGCCTTTTTGAAAAATTGGCGAACAAGCTGACTACCGGCCCAGGAACAGCCCGTGAAGGCCGAAATTGCAGAGACCTGGACCCATTATGAGCTGACCGAAAGTCCAAGATCAAGGCCGGACTGCAGAAAACCTATAATATCTGGAGCGTGAATCTTGATCAAATGCGCTCGTAAACCTTATTGGTACTACTTCTTCTTGCGCAAAGCAGAGTTGGAATCGCTTCCTGTGGGCAGCCTAGGGCTTCCAATCTCCCCCTCTCAAGAACCAGGCCCTGAGGTGCAGATACGCAGGGCAGGGATGTAACTTCACACCTTGCATTAGAAGATCCGGTCTGGAAGGGAGGGGAACTGGGTCCCTGAAGCTGAGGGACATCAGCAGCGGAAACCAAGGCCTGTTGGGTCAGAACAGTATTACTGCAATGATCTCCACTGCCTCTGTCCTGAGCCTCCGAAAAAACTGGAAGACTAGTGGTACCGGAGGGAAGGCATATGCTCGGCGAAATCTCCACCTGTCCGAAAGTGCATCTATCCCCAAAGCCTGAGGATCTCAGAACCTCGCATAGTATCTCTTCAGCTTGTGATTGCATGCTGAGGCGAATAGATCCACTTCCGGCAGCACTCCCAGAGTCAGGATCCAGCTGAAGACTTCTCCGTGCAGGGACCACTCGTTGTTGTCTAGTTCTACTCTGGACAGGAAATCCGCTTGTGCATTCTGGTCCCCTGGGATATACACCGCTGACAGGTTGTGAAGGTACCTCTGGGCAAACTCCATTATTGGCTCCACTTCCCGAAGCAAGGAGTCGCTGCGGGTCCCCCCTTGCCTCTTTACATATGCCACCGCGGCCGTATTGTCCATCTGGATCATTACTGAGGCCTCTGACGTCAAATGACGGAATGCCTGCAGAGCCTTGAACGCAGCCCGCAACTCCAGAATGTTGGAGACTATACCCTGAGCCGGGAAGTCCCACTTGCCCTGTGCCACTTCTGACAGGCAGTGAGCGCCCAAGCCCCAGGTGCTGGCATCTGATGTTATTGTCAGCCAGGTGGCCAGAATCAGGGAGTGGCATCTGGAGAGGTTCTCGCGCCGGAGCCACCAGAGAAGGGACCGCCTCATGGAGGAGGTTATCCGGATGCGCTGAGACTCGCTGTGAGATCTCCACTGCTTCAGAAACCCCCTCTAAAAGGGCCTCATCCTCCACTGTGCCCACTTCACCATAAGGATGGATGCCGTCATTGTAACTATCACAGTCATACACTGGAGAGCTGAAAGCCACTGATCCACACGGTCCCAAATTACTGTGACTTTCTCCTCCGGGAGAGAGATCGTGCCTGCCTTCCTGTTGAAGAGAGCGCCCAGGAAAACCAGAGACTGTGAAGGCACCAGATGACTTTTTTCCCGATTTATGAGCCAACCGAACTCCAGAAGGGTAGAGATGACTAAATCCCGATGTTCCAACAGCTGGAGCTTGTCTTGAGACAGGAGGAGGAGATCGTCTAGGTAGTGGAACAGACAAACTCCCTTGATCCTCAGCACAGCCACTACCGCTAGCAGAATTTTGGAGAAGACACGTGGAGATGTGGTCAGGCCAAACGGGAGGCAAGTAAACTGATAATGCAATTGGCCTACCGCAAAGCGGAGATATTGCTGGAATTCTCCGGCTACCGGAACGTGGAAGTAAGCGTCCTTGAGGTCGATTGACACCATCCAGTCCCCTGGTTGCACCGACTGCTGTATGGTATGCAGGGACTCCATCTTGAACTTCTCTTTTTTTATGAAACAGTTTAGATAGGTCAGATCTATAACCGGCCTCCACGAGCCGTTCTTCTTCTGAACAAGGAATAAAGGAGAATAGATCCCCCGGCCCCGCTCGGAAGCTGGTACGGGCCTGACTGCCTCCTGTCCCAGGAGGGAACCAACATATTCTGACAAAATCTCTCGCTTCTCCCTCGAGGAAGGAACAGAAGTTGGGATAAACCTTCGTCTGGGGACTTCGGAAAAGACCCAAGTGTGGCCTATAGACACCGCCTTGAGAGTCCAAAAATCTCTGATCGAGGCCACCCAAACATGCCAAAAATGGCGTAAGCGAGCCCCTACCGGGCATGCTTGGGCGGGCCCAACATCAAAAAGACTTGGCCGGACCCTGGCCCCTTGACGAATCTCCCTTCAATGTCTTCTGCTGAGCAGAGCGCTTGGTCCTCCAGGACCTACCGAACTCCCGCCCAGGCTTATAGCTACGAGCTTCCCTGGCCCGATCAAATTTCTGCTTCTTCAAAGAGAAACGCCTCCGCTCCTGCTGGTGCCAGTCCTGGGGAAGGAAACCTGATTTTCCACCCGTGGTTCGGGATATGGCATCGTTCAACTTATCACCGAAGAGGGACCCCCCCTCAAAGGGGATCCGGCACCAAGCTTGCTTGGATGCCGGATCCGCCCGCCAAGGGCGAAGCCACGGAGCCCGCTTGGCTGTAACTGACGCCATCATAACCCACGCCACCAGGCGGATGATGTCCAGGGACGCCTCCCCCAGGAAGGCTGAAGCCATCCTGAGTTCTTGAATGGGTGACCTCTGAGCCTCTTCGGCGGAGAATTCTGCCAATGAAGCTTCCACTTTATCCGACCACACCTCTACGGCCTTAGAAGTTGCCGCCAGGGCTAAGGCTGGTTTACACGCCATACCTGCGGAGATATATATCCGCTTAAGGTCCGTATCAATCCGCCTCTCCAAAGGGTCTTTAAAAGAGACCGTATCTTCCAATGGAAGTGTCACATATTTCACCAGCCTCATTAAGGCTGCATCCACTCTTGGAGCTGTCTCGAGGTGCTTCACCTCTTCTTCCTTGAAAGGGTACATTCTCTGTACCTTCGAAGCCAATGAGCCCCTCCTCTCCACCTTGGCCCATTCGTCTGACACAATTTCTCCCAATTCTGGAAGGAAGGGAAAATTGGTGCGCTCCTTACTGAGCTGCTTAAATAGCCTCTTCTGCTTTGGAGGTGAAACCGCCGGGTCTTCCAAATCCAAGGCGTCCTTCACAGCCCCCACTAAGGAGGGAACCAAAGCGTAATTGAAGCCAACCTCAAGAGTCACGTCCGAATCCTCATCGGAACGAGGTGGCGACGGGAGTCTGGGCTGAGAAAAATCCCATGGATCTTCAGACTGATCATCCAACACAAAGGATTTTGCAGGAGCCAAGGGAGGGGCTTGCGGCTGACGAGTGTCTCTCTCCTGTAGAGACTCTTTGACCACCCGCTTAATCAATTGCTCCAGATTCTGAATAGGGTTCTCCCTTTCATCAACTGCTTTTTTATAGCAGCGGTCACAGAGGGATTTATCTGCTGAAACAGTCACTTTGCATCCCCAGCATGAATTGCCGTCCCTTCCTGGACGGGAAGAGTGTGTATGGGAGCTGTCTCTGACGTGGCGTCCTGCGTCTGAGTGCGCTACATGACGCCCAGATTTAGTTGATGAATGATGGTGAGATTTAGATGAACCACTTTGCCTGTGTGAACCTCGGTGAGAACCGGACCTGGAAGGGCTACACAAAAAAAGAAAAAAAAGAGAGACAAGGGTGTGTCCAATTTAAGTAACCTGTTCGGAACATAGACTCTCCCCAACATAATAACCCCCCCCCTTAGGACCACCAGGTACCTGTTGGGCAAGGGCTGACCACCAGGGGGCAGAGGAGAGTCCATGTCTACAGTCACCTAGGGGGAGAAGCAGAGTAAAAACCATGTTGATACGTCCACACTCCCCCCCCCCCCCGTGTCACTCACATACCTGGGGAGACCAAACGCACAGCCTGGGGAAGATGTCCCTGCAGTCATAAAAGCCTATGATGACGTCATCCACTGGCGCCAGCCAGCGCCGAGGCGCACGCGCGCGAGCCAAGCCTCAGTCTCGTCCGGCGATCACGCATGCACAGACCGACCGCGGGACCCGAACAGGAAGTCGGTGGCCGTAGCACCGCCCCCGGCCACCCTGACTGTCAGCAGAGAACACCCATAGACGGAAGAAAGGACAGAGGATAAAAACACACACTTGCTGCCATTACATCCATGGGAAGTTTACAAAATCTCACCGCTCCAACGCCCAGCGCCGACCAGGACCATCCAGCACACAGCAGATTAGGGCCACCTGCTCTCAGCAGGGCAGCCGGCCAGCGCATATATCTCCAAACCAGCTTCAGCGCTTACTCTGCACATACCCCATTCCCCGCTCTCAGCAGGGGCGTATCGGGGGGACGTATTCCACTGGCCATGGGCGACTGTAATGCAGCTTTTCTGGAAAATCTTCAGGTAGTCGAAACGAATCCTGATCCATATGGAGGAGGACAAAAAAGGAACACGTCAGCTGGGAAGGAGCAAAGATTTATGGGAGAGGGGTCCTATGGGGTAGTAGTGGAGGCGGGGCCTTACCCACACGTATGCTGCCATAGGAGTCTGTCAGGAAAGCTCTATTTGTGGGAAAAAAAGGTAACAATTTTGTTTGGGTACAGCGTCGCATGACCGCATAATTGCCATTCAAAATGTGAGTGCTGAAATCTGAAAATTGGTCTGGGCGGGAAGGGGGGTTAAGTGCCAGGTATTGAAGTGGTTAAGGGCCAGTTCATGCCAGAACCCGTTTCCCATACCGTGTTCAAAATGCACTGCTCTTGTCATCTGCGGCGGGTGTCAATATTAAGTTAACAACACCCCAAATGCAGGTCGCAAATGCAGTGCGTTTCCCTGCACAGGATGCAATCCACTTGCTGTGCATTTTATAGAGAAGTGCATGCTTTATTTTTGGTGCACTCTGGTGCATTCAAATGAATGGGCTGTAATCGCACTGCACCTGGATCACATGTGAATCGCACAGGAACGCAGAGCGCGTTCCTGTGCGATTCATGGTATGAACAGACCCTAAATGCTGATTTTGACCTTCTGTTTTCAATTAGTTATAATCTTGGCGTTAAACATATCTAGATACCCATAGTTGTTTGAAATATCTGTGTCCCTAGATATGGCTATGAATGACACAGCACACATTCACAGCTTCCCATTCTCTTTGATGGATGAACTCCCAAAAAAGAGAATAGTGTGGTCCCTAGAAACAATGCATTTTTTGCAGTGTGTGATAATGCCTGTGAATAGGGTAGACATGTGCATGACAAAAAAAATTGTTTAGTTGCGTTTAGATTCGTTAATCTAGTTATTTAGTTTTGTTAAATTTGGTTGATTCGTTCAATTCAGGATTCGTATATGGAATCTATATTTGGTATTCGAAAATCTTTTTCAAATTTTCTTTCAATTTACTGCTTTTTTTCGATTCAAAATGGTTGAAATGATAAATTTAGAATTGGTTGAAGCAAAATTTTTTAATTTTTTTTTTTATTCGAATGCAGCAAATCGAACAAATAAAAGAAAAATTTTCATCAAATGATTACAATGACTCTTTAAATCACCTGTGGCTTAACAAAAACATCATTATTTTGAAATGGTACTCTAATAACACACACACACAGTCTGTGATTTCAGAAATACGTTTACAGTTCGAATTCGAATGGAATTCAATGTAAAATTTGATTAGAATTTCAATTAGAATTTTGGAAATTTGGACAAGTTTCGTTTTGTTATTTGAAGCATTAGGTAAACTACGCCTATACTGTAATTCAGGTATTTGGACATATCCGAATCTCCGAATAACTAAAAACTTGTCCTCATACCTGACTCCTTACGTAAGATCCACTTTTGGTATTCATTTGTATCCACAACCTGATACCTGCAATCCTCACCAAAACCTGCTTTTCCTGACAGACTCCATGGCAGCATACATATGGGTTAACCCCACCTCCTCTCCACTCCTATAGGACCCCACTTCCATAAATTTGGGCTCAGAGCCAGAGGCCGTGTTCCTTTTTTGTCCTCCTCCTGAAGACCAGAATGATTGGAGACTTACCTTGGATAAATTGTCCACAATCGAGGCCTGGTTGTTTGGCAAGCTGTGCCCCGGAAGACGTGTGGCGTCTCCAGCAATTCCCAGCTGTTGGCGGGTTGGAGAAGGGCAATACATGCTGTCCCATGTAAATCCCCAGCAGTCCTCAGTGGTGAGTGGGGTGAAGAGGAGTGATGGATGTGGCGCCATGTAAAATCTCCAGCAGCCCCAGCTATGAGCGGGGTGGAGAAGGGTGATGGATGCGGTCCCATGTGAATCCCTAGCAGTCCCCAGCTGTGAGTGGGGTAAAGATGGGTGATGGATGCAGCACCATGTGTAATCTCCAGCAACCCCCAGCTATGAGCGGGATGGAGAAGGGTGATGGATGCGGTGCCATGAAGAGCTTAAGCCTAGCCATTGGCAGGCAAAGCAGCAGTATGGCCTAATAGTTTAGCTAAGAGCAGGCGGCCATAAACACCCTAGGCGCATGCAGCAACAGCGTTTTCTGTATCCACACGTAATCATGGGGGATGCGCGGTGATGTATAGCTTTATATTGCATATTCCAAGGCAGCAGTTTGTGTTTTGTTTCCTGGCTTTAGTGTCTTCCAGCCTGTGGTGGCTGGAGCACACCTGCGTTCCAAGCTGCCATTCTCTCTTCCGGCCTAGTGTCCCTGGGTTACTGCTGCCTAGGGACTCAGCGCATGTGTGCTGTGGGCAGCAGTGGCATCATTGCAAATGGAGAAATGTAATCAACGGTCAGTACTGTTGATGTTGGGTTTTCTCTGTGGACAGCTTGCAGCATATTCCATATGCTGTGTGCAATCATCACGGGTATTTGCTCTGCAATACAACCTTGTGTGCTGTCTTGGTGTGATTGTATCACCTGTGCAGGTTGGCTGTCTGTGCAGTTCACACTACAGATGTATTACTGCTCCCCCTTGTGGCCAGCCCTTGCGTAGCAAGTTTAAGAGGGTCATACAAAACAAAAAATGGTATATTCCAGTGCTAGAGGTTCCTCGAGATGGCAAGCAACCATGTGGAAATGGGATGGATGACCGGATGTGTGCTGCCCTCCTCGGATGGGGAAATCCGAAGGACACTAAGAAAACAAAATAAAAGGAAGGTGCACGCACCTAGTGCATTACGAAAAATAATTTATTACAAAATAAAATGTTAAAAGAGGGTACTCACAAAAAACACATGGAGACAGAACGTGGTAAAATCAAGCACACGGCAGGATAAAACTGACGCGTTTTGGGGGCGCACCCCCTTCCTCAGAGTGTAGCCCTCTTTTAACATTTTATTTTGTAATAAATTCTTTTTGGTAATGCACTAGGTGCGTGCACCTTCCTTTTATTTTGTTTTCTAAGTTTAACCACTTGTCGACCGCCAACCGCAGGTTGACGGCGACAAGGTGGTTCGTTATCGCAAATCGCCGTCATACGACGGCGGCTGCGATAACGCGCACTGTGAGCGCGCGCGCGCCGCCGGAGGCGCGCCCGCGCGCTCACTGTGTTCGGGGAGGGCCAGGGAGCGGGTGCGGCGGCTTCGATTGCCGCCGGCTACCCGCGATGGCCCCCCCGGAGCGAGTGAGCGGAGGTCCGTGTATGTAAACACGGACCTCCGCTCTGTGTGAGGGGGAAGGGCTGTGATCACAGCCTTCCTTTACATGAAGGCTGTGATAACTTCCCTTCCCCTGTTAGGGCATCCCCCATACAGTTAGAACACGCCCAGGGAACATAGTTAACCCTTAGCGCGCCCCCTGCAGGTTAACCCCTTCACTGCCAATGGCATTTACACAGTAATCAGTGCATTTTTATAGCACTGATCGCTGTATAAATGCCAATGGTCCCAAAAAAGTGTCAAAATGGTCCGACATGTCCGCTGAAATATCGCAGTACCGCAAAAAATCGCAGATCGCCGCCATTTTTAGTAAAAAATTTTAAAAAAATAAAACCCCCAAAAATGAATTCTCATCATCCGTAAACGCGGCCACTTTTGCGCAAACCAATCAATAAACGCCGATTGCGATTTTTTTTATCGCAAATATGAGGAAGAATATAAATCGGCCAAAAACGGTGAAAAAAAATGTTTTTTTATATTTTTTTTTTGGATTTGTATTCTAGCAAAAAGTAAGAAATTTGGGTTTTTTTGCAAAATTGTCGCTCTTCTTTTGTTTATAGTGGCGATCAGAAATGACGCAGAGGTGATCAAATACCACCAAAAGAAAGCTCTGTTTGTGGGAAAAAAAGGACGCAAATTTAGTTTGGGTACAACGTCGCACGACCGCGCAGTTTTCAGTTAAAGCGACGCAGTGCCGAATCGCAAAAAGGGCTCCGGTCCTAAAGCTGGAAATCCTTCCGGGGCTGAAGTGGTTAAGAGGGTGTTTAACCCTTTTCTTTCCTCGCTTGCCTGGGCACGCTTTTGGGTTCTTAATCCTTTCCTTTTTACCCTATTTTGTGCTTTTTTTTGTGAGTCCTTCCAGGTCAGAATTGGTGGAATTTCAGTACCATTAGCGGTAAAACCGAGCCACACTCGGGATTGCATCGCTGGATCCAGGCAATGTTACTTACCTTGTCCCCTGGATCCAGCGATGTCCTCCTGCGGTGTCAGCGTGTCTGTCCTCCGCCCGATGCCTCTGTGTGCCGGGCTCCGTTCACTGCGAGCGTCGCGTCGCACGGGGGCGGAGCCCGGCGGCAAATTCAAATAGTGAAACATACAGTAAACTTACTGTACACTGTAATCTTACCGATTACATTACTGTATGAAATCATTTCACATCCCTTTTGTCCCTAGTGGTTCTACCTGGAAACTTGAGAATGTCCATAGCAACCAAAGTGTCCCTTTACGTCAAAAGTGGTTTTTGATCAGCTAGAAAACACAGATAGTAAATAAGAATCATTTGCAGAATTGAGTGATACTGATTTTTGGGGAAATTTATCATCCGACACTGAAAGTGACGACAGCGACAATTCTGCAACTGAGCAAATTTCAGTGTTTTTGATTTGATTACATTATTGAATACATTTTATTACTATTACGTTATCATTTTTGATAATTATTTTTAGTTATTTATTATATTATAATTTATGATTTCATGTTTCAAACTTTATCATATCCGGGATGTCTACTAGACTCTTGTTTGGACAGATTTAAGTGAGTTATTCCTAAGAATTACAGGCCTACAATATAGAATGCCAAAATTTCCATGCAAAATAATCGTACCGCTTTCAGCCCCAAAAATCTGACATAATCATACCGCCAGGGAGGTTAAGTCACAACATCAACTTTCTTCATCCAGATTTAGTCATCATTAGTTACCGTCAAGGTCCAGCCTTCATAGCAGGAGCTCTGAATCCTTCTCTAGGCACCGCACTCACCACTATGTCAGCCGCTTCAAGGAAGGAGCCTGCTGGGGATGCAGGATTCAGGTCCCAGAGGGCAGGTCTCTGTGTGAGCAATACTATGCCCAAGCGGTTGGAGAAAAGGATTTCCAGCAAATGAAGTCTCCGGTGAGGCGCGGAGTGCAAGAACCTCTTAAAGGATAGGGTATAAGCTACACGTAATGTCCATCAGCTGTCTCGGCGTGTTTCTCCCACTAGGATGGCTAGGAAGAATGGGAACCATCCCAACCATGCCATCCATCTATAAGGACCTCAGACAGTGAGGCAGAGAGAGAGTCACTTTGCCCTTGTGGTGCCCTTTTTGTCAAAGCCATGAAGAGGGCATTACATGGGTAGAACCTGTAGAGTCTCCTGCAAAGCAGGAAATACCTTAAACCCCTCTAGAGAGCATTCTAAATTCCCATTAAGCTCTATCTGTTCAGGGATAAGGATGTGAAGCATCGAAAGGTTGCCTCTCTAGTTGTTGAAGCCTTGATGAGGCAAGCAAGCCGGTCGCTCTTCCTTGGAAGTGATTGGCATGAAAGTCGGCCTGGGTTCTAGTGGCTTTGTTTAAAGCGCTGAAAATGTGGAAAAAGAATGTGGACGCAGTATTCAAAACTTTTCAGATGAAGCGACCAGAAACGTGGTAGTTCAGAAGCCAGAGCTGGTGGTAGTTTCCATGATGGGTCTTCATTTGACATTGTCCATATTGTAGTAATGTTCTCGCTAGCTACGGCTAAGTGAGTGCTATGGCTCTGGCCTTGGCTTGCTGATCCTGCATCCAGCAGGCGTGGTGGAAGATCCCTTTGAGGGAGCTTCATGGTTTGCAACAAGCTGAATAGCACCATAACCTGGGCCACAGTTGGGTTTTGCCTCAGAACTGGCACCTGCTAGGCCGGAAAAAGACGTTGTCTAGAAGACAAAGTTCAGAGTGTGTGGGGGCCGCATGCTTTAGAAACCAGGTCAGGATTTTGGGAAGAGCTGGTGAAGAGGCCAGGTGTCCCCTCAAATGTCTGCCAAGTGAACCTGACCTCGGGTTTCCGAGAAGCCGAGTTGGGGCCTCGACTGTTAGAACTTTAAATCAGTCGTTTCAGGATACGCATGGGCCTTTGGATTTCCTCCTCATCTCAGATTTGTTTTCACAGATTTACCTCACTCCCAGATAAAGAGGCAGATACTCATGTATTATGTAAGGTCTCTGGTGCCGCAAAGTGCTGATGTGCCAATCCTAGAAGGCGGAAGATTTCTGGGCATGTACTTGCCCCCTTTATGGTCATAAAGAAGAACGGCTTGCAGAGGCCAGCTATAGACCTAAAACAATTCTCATCTAAAAGGAGAAATTTATAATAGGGATCCAGCCAGGTGACTGGTTCGTTTTTGTAGACCTAAATGTTTGCTTGCATCATTACTTGAACCTGGGCCAGTCTTCTTCCCACCTGCGCACCTTTCAGTATCTAAAATTATCGGCACTATGATGTCTATGTATCCGATAGTCAAGTGGATGCGCTGGAGAATGCGGCCCTTCCAGAAGGGGTTTCCCCAGCAGTGGGAGCCAGGAAGTAGAATGCAGGTCATCTACATAGCCTCAGTCACGAGAGAGCTCTAGGTGGCTGCAATGGAGAAAGGTATTTTTTGGCCATTCCATATCCCCATCTCCTGCTTCACAATCACGTCCGATATCAGCGATATGAAATGGGGGGCTTACTGCCTATCAGATATAATGCAGGACAGGTGGGACTGTCAATTTCACAAGAGTGTGCGAACATTCTGAAATTACTGGCAGCCTTCTTTACCCTACAAGCAAGTTATGCCTTGGACTCAGAAGAATCTAACCAATATCTCAGTGGCTTATGTACCCAGAATCCTGAATATTCTAACAGGCTTTCTTTCCAGAGTCCAACTGAAAAGCAACAAATGGTCTCTCCATATGGTAGTTCTCAGGCAGGTCCCTGGGGGCCAGTCCAAAAATCAATCTGTTTGTCTCCCTGTGCACCAAGAAGTTGGAGAAGTTTTATACTGTTGGAAGTACAACAGTAAAGTTGCTTGGTACTGTGAACTATATATATATGCATTATAACTGTCTATACCAGTAGGTGGCACTGCAGTATTAGTGTGTATTCTGTGTTATAATATTATCAGAGGATGTACCTTCTGTATCTAAGTGTGCACTTGTATATATAGTTCCCATTCCTGTCTCCATGCTATAAGACATATTCTGCTATTTCTCCATGAAAGTAAAGTATTCTCTAAAGTATATCACTCCAGAAGCTTCCAACGCATGATATCATGATATCTGCTAATATATATGCGGGCCGGTATCTCCAAGGCTTCAGGACAGGGGCCCTGACGGATCATTGGATATGCAGCGGGACCTGTGCGATTCTTCCAGTTCTGGTCATCCTCAGGCTTCTATGAAGACTCAGAACGGAAGTCATGGAGGTAGAGGCAGGGATGCCGTATTGGCCATATTAGCCATGGCTCCCTGTGCTAGCACGGATCAGCTAACGGAAACCAGAGCCCATTCCCCTCAGGCCAGACTTTCTGTCACGGGGTGCAATTCTACCTCCATGTCCAACACAGTGGCATCTGGTGGTCTGGTCTTGAGATTGGAGGTCCTCGGCTGCTCTTCCAGAGTCCCTTTCGCTCTCATGAATACTAGGAGTACGAACACAAACAAAGGAGAATCGGGTCAAAGTTTGTGCAATACATGTCTGATGCTGACAGATCACGTAATGATCCTTAAGTTCAAAATATTCTGGACTTCCTTCAGTCAGACTTAACGGTCAGCTCCCTCAGAGTACAATTCTTCACCGTCACAAGTGTATCCAGATCTAGGTTTTTTTTTCCTGTCTGACAAATCTGTAAGGGAGCAACTAGGCTCAGACTTTGGAGTAAACAGAGGCTTCCCAAATGGTACCTCCCTCTTGTTCTCGACATACTCTCTGGAATTGGAGCACCGTGTTCTAGAATTGTCTCTATTAAGACCTCTGTCCAGTTTACCTTTCTCGTGGCTATCACATCGGCATATAAAGCCTCAGAAACTGAGGCATCGCCATGGAGAACCTTTCTTAAGGCTCTTTCCAGAGTGAGTGGTGCTGCTGCCTGTTCTCGACCCAAATCTCAAGCATACATCATTTCATGGGTACCAAGGAATTGTTCTGCTACCCTTTAGAGTACTAGCATGTGTCCTTTAGACATGGGAGAGGTCATGTTGTGACTTAGTTGGTTAAGCGTCTATCTAGTAAATGTGGAATCCTGAGTTTGACTCTCAGCAATACCTTTTCATTTACAAATAGTGATCTGACTTTTGCGCTACTATGAATGACTTGGCAAGTGTAAAACAAATGTGAGCTATGTATAAGATTGCCTTTTCTTTGGTTCTAGGAATCTCTCAGATATTGCTAAATCTGCAAGCTATAGCTTCCTTCAGGTTTTAAAATGCTTGTTCATTATTTTCTGAAAAGAACATGGGAAATGTGCCTCATCTAGGACAATGGTGGCATGGTTGTCTAGGCCATCCGACAGTCTCACAGAGCTGAGGGCTTGGCTCTCTGGAGATGGTGACCACTCGCTCAACCAGGATCGTGTCTACATCTCAAACGCTCAAAAACACGCAAAAACGGCACTCAAAGTTTTTGGACATTTTAGATCCATTGAGGGGAAAAAAAATGCTTAAAACCGCTACTGCTCACCAACATTTTTGGACGTTTTTGGTTCATGAAAAAAAAAACAAAAAAAACAAAACACTACTGCTCAAAAACGCTCAAAACCGCTAGTGCAAAATGGTGAAAAAAGCTGAAAAACTCATTACAAAGCTACTGACGTAATGCAAAATGTTTTTTTAACATCCTGCATGCATGAGGCCTGAGAGTACGGCCACTCTGCAAGAGACTGCTGCCATGTTAGAGATTGTTGAAGACTGGCCGTGCTATTGTACATTACAAGAGACTGCAGATGACTTACTGCTGACCTGTAAGCTGCTGACAATTTACAAGAGACTTTCTAGTCATCTAAGTGGTACAGTAGAAAGCGGAGATTGTGCCAAGCATTACAGCTGACTGATATAAGGAAAGGGGAGGTAAAATGGCCCTGCCTAAATCTAATAAGCGGTTGTGTTAAAGTTGGAAAAATAAAATAAACCTTCTAATAACCTGTCCGATCTCTTCAAATTACAAATCACACAGACATTATTAGTGTTAAATCGCATGAGTGCTCAATATAACAGTTGCAATCCTGGATGGCTAATAAAAAGTTCCATAAACTAAAAAATACACATATAGTGCTCAGTGTGCTTATTGTGCAAAAAGTGTCCATACTAAATATTTGTCCATAAAAACTGGATTATACTCCTTATAAAATGATATATATGTAAGAATCCACTGGTCTAAACCAAAAAAAAATCAGTTAAAAAATCATAATAATAATATAAATATAAAAAATATAATAACTTCCAATGTGCCTGGATAAACAACATCTCTTGGTGAAAAATTAGGTTCCACACTCACCAGAAAGATGCACCCCTGCAGGGGTAAAGCACATTCAAGCGGGGTCATCTCTGGTCTTTTGTCTGGTGGTATCTCCTCCTCCACGGTGGGTCTGGTCATTGGGTACACTCACATATGGGTGGATGGAAAGAAATGCTTCTCATTAGCATCATCAGGAAGTGCTTCTAGTGAAACAAATGTCGGAGTGAAGGACCAGCTGTATCCGGGTCCAACGCAGATGGCGCTGATCCAATTTGTAACATCAGAGAGAGGCTTGGAACGCACGCCGGCTCCATTGAAGTGTTCACTTGCGCTATAGACACCTTTGTACCAGGACTGGTACAAAACAATGTGAGTTCTCATTCTATATACTACTCTCTTAGCTCCAATATATTACACTATATATATTTTTCTTGTGTTTTTGGTGGAGATGTACCCGCCCACCTTTAGCTAACCAGGAGAAAGGAACAAGGGAAAGACCTGGTCCGGAAAAAAACACCAAGTAATACAGTTAAGTCAGAGACAAAGTGCATGCTATGGGTCAGACCCTTTAGTGAGTGATCATCCCTTATCCATTATACAGGTTTATAGGATATGCGGAAGAAACCACACATCATGGACACTTGTTAACAATTATATGTTTATAGTTTATTTTTTGTTGGGTATATAATTTGGTGTTGTTGACACAAAGGATTACTGTTCACTTGAACACAATGCACAGCAACTATTACCACTGCTATGTCTAAATGTTTTCATTTCAAGAGTATATAGCGCCATTGCCTTTACAATTTTTTATAAGCAATTGAGAATGCCAATCAGCAGTGTTCAAACTCTAATCAAGAAGTGGAAAATGAGGGGTTCTGTTGAAACCAAACTACGGCAGGTAGACCAACTAGGGTTTCAGCCACAACTACCAGGAAAATTGTTCGGCATGCAAAGAAAAACCAACAAATAACTTCAGTTGAAATACGGGACACTCTGAAAACATGTGGTGTGGCTGTTTCAAGATGCACAATAAGAAGGCACTTGAAGAATGATGGGCTGCATGGTCAAGTCGCCAGAAGAAAGCCATTACTACGCAAATGCCACAAAATTATCCCACTTACAATACACCAAACAGCACAGAGACAAGTCTCAAACCTTCTGGCACAAAGTCATTTGGAGTGATGAGACCAAAATTGAGCTTTTTGGCCACAACCATAAACGTTACATTTGGAGAGGAGTCAACAAGGCCTTTGAAACACAGAGGTGGATCGCTGATTTTTGGGGATTTGTGAGCCACAAAGGCACAGGAAATTTGGTCAAAATTGATGGCAAGATGAATGCAGTATGTTATCAAAAAATACTGGAGGAACATTTGATTCATCAGCCAGGAAGCTACGCATTAGACGTACTTAGACATTCCAACATGACAATGATCCAAAACACAAGGCCAAGACGAGCCGTCATTGGCTACAGCAGAATAAAGTGAAGGTTCTGGAGTGGCCATCTCAGTCTCCTGACCTCAATATCATTGAGCCACTCTGGGGAGATCTCAAACATACAGGTCATGCAAGACAGTCCAAGAATTTCCAGGAACTGTAGGCTTTTTGACAAGAGGAATGGGCAGCTTTACCTTCTGAGAAGATAAAGAGCCTCATCCACAAACACCACAAAAGCCTTCAAGACTTCAAGCTGTCATTGATATTAAAGGGGGCAATGCACTGTGTTAAGTACTGGGATATGTAAACTTTTGATCAGGGCCATTTGGGTAGTTTCTGCTGTCATTATGATTTAAAAAGAGTAAACACAGTTAATTGAGCTTCAGCCAAACACTAACTATGAGTGAAGAAATGTTTTTGTGTTATCATTCATATTCTCTGAAAAACGGCCAAGAAATCATAAATTCTGCCAGGGTATGTAAACTTATGAGCACAGCTGTATATGTGCATTTTTGTGGTTTATGGAACTTTTTATTAGCCATCCAGGATTGCAACTATTATATTGAGCACTCATACGATTTAACACTAATAATGTCTGTGTGGTTTGTAATTTGAAGAGATAGGACACGTTATGTAGCACCCCCTGGTAAGTGGGAGCTAGTGTAATTAGATTTTTCGTAGGTGAAGAAAATTTAGTCATGCCTGACTGATGTGCAGGCCTGATTGTTTTTGTTTCTGGGCTGGGAGTGGCCCAGGGAGGATTGAGTGATTCACAGATGAGGTCACCAGGACTTCCCACTTCTTTCTAGAAACTGGAGGAAGGTTTCTGGACAGAGAGCTGGCAGGGCAGGCCTCCTTAAATACTCAAGGGTCAGCCCAATCTGGGGGGAGTTTCAGGTGGTAGAACTGGAGCTGAGATGTAGCTGAGGCTGCTGAAGCCTCACCCTCACCTCCCTCACCCGGGAGGGAGCACCCATTCTGGGGGGGTGACCTTGAGGCCTGGGCCTGGAGAGATCCTGGAGCAGCACAAGGGAGCAGGAGAGAGACAGACAGCGCTACTGGAGAGGCTCAGTCAGGAGTCCACCGGGTGGTCAATGAGTGGCACACACCCTGAGAAGGCCAACACAGCTGACAGGGCCTGGAGTAAGAGGTGGGCTGGGAGTAGTAGTCCATCGGGCCAGCTAGCACATCAGTGTATCTACACATTAGGGTAAGGTGACCAGATCTTTAAAATGAAATCCGGGGACATATTTTTTTTATTGGCAAATAGTAAACTATTTTATAAGCATATTTTCCTCAAATGTTCAGTGTCCATCAGTTTAGCCTGTTCAGTGCCCATCAATGCAGTCTGTTCAGTGCTAATTAGCTGAGCCTGTTCAGTGCCCATCAATGCAGCCTGTCCAGTGCCCATCAGCTCAGCCTGTCCAGTGCCAATCAATGCAGCCTGTTCAGTGCCCATCAATGCAGCCTGTTCAGTGCCCATCAATGCAGCCTGTTCAGTGCCCATCAATGCAGCCTGTTCAGTGCCCATCAATGCAGCCTGTTCAGTGCCCACCAGCTCAGCCTGTTCAGTGATCACCAGCTCAGCCTGTTCAGTGATCACCAGCTCAGCCTGTTCAATGTCCATCAATGCAGCCTGTTCAGTGCCCATAAATGCAGCCAGTTTAGTGCCCAGCAGCTCAGCCTATTCAGTGCCCATAAGCTCAGCCTGTTCAGTGCCCATCAGTGCATCCTGTTTAGTGTCCAGCAGCTCAACTTGTTCAGTGCCCATCAGCTCAGCCTGATCAGTGCCCAGCAGCTCAGCCTGATCAGTGCCCATAAATGCAGCCTGTTTAGTGCCCGGCAGCTCAGCCTGTGCAGTGCCTGTCACAGGCCAGCCCAGGCAAAAATAGAGTAGGGTAATGGTTGGCAACCTTTCAGAGGTTGAGATCTATCTGGAAAAGATGGAGGAAATCTAAGATCCCTGGGGTAGCCCTTTAAAAAAATAACTGTCAGGCACCCGATAAAAACACAGCATAGTGTCCTCTGCACCCCCACCCCCCACACGCACACACACACAGTAGTTTTACTTCCCTCCCACAGTAGGGACCTCTGCCCCTATACAATAATGTTGTCTGCCTCCCCATAGCAGTGTCCTGCCCCCTTTCACATCACCCCCCCACTATAGTGTCCTCTGCCCCCCTCCACCCTGCAGTAGGGTCCTCTTCCCCTCCTACTATTGCAGTGTCCTGTGTCCCCCAAAGCAGCATCCTCTGTCCCTTCACACACCCCCACTGTAGTGTCCTCTGCCCCCCCAAAGCAATGTCCTCTGTCTCCTTCACCCCTCCCCCCACTGTAGTGTCCTCTGTCCCCCATGCAATGTTCTCTGTCCCCTACACACACCCCCCCCCGGGGTGTCCTCTGCCCCCCATGCAATGTCCCCTGTCCCCTACACACACCCCTCCCCCCCCACAGTAGTGTCATCTGTGCCCTTAAATGCAGTTTCCTCTGTCCCCTTTACCCCCTCACTGTAATTTTCTCTGCCCTCCCAGTGCAATGTCCTCTGTCCTCTTCATACCCCCCAATTTCCTCTGTGTCATTCACCCCCTAACTCCCCTCAACTGTAGTGTCCTCTGTGTTCCCATTTATACCAATGTGTAGGTAGTACTTTCCTACCTTACACCGGTGTATAGCAGAGCAGAGAACGGGAGAAGTCACAGTAATATATAGAGGGCAGGGGCGGGATCTGACAGAGTCAACTTTTTACATTAACAACTTGGTGATTGGTTGTTAGAACTTCCCAGCAACCAATCACCTGCTGGTTAATGTAAAAAGGCAATTCCAGCAGCTCCAGCCCCCATTCTCTATCCATTACTGTGCCTTCTCCCGATCTCCGCGGAGAGCGGTGGCAGCGGCTGGGGGAAGGTCTGTGTGTGGGGCTGTGTTCCCAATTGACCCGTCGACTACCCGGGGTCAACGTGTCGATCGCAAAGTGGGGACAAAACCAGGGACAGAATTCTCCCGGGACAGTGTCCTCAATCCGGGGACTGTCCCCTGAAACTGGGGACATCTGGTCCTACCTGTAATGGGTGGTTCTGAGGTCCTGCGCACAGCAAAGCAGGCCTCATCATGTGCTAGTCAGGTTGGAAGAATGGAGAAGGCCAAATAATTTCCTTCTGGGACTGGAAAAAGTAATGTGCAGGAGGAAGTATAGAGAAGCAAGCAGGCCCGGACTGGGACTGAAGAGGGCAAGAGACGAGACGATATG
>BLSH010007220.1:34813-50888 GCA_018402905.1 Glandirana rugosa
CCTTTCTTCCGAGGTCACTGTACTTCGTGGACGTCCCCTGTCGGTGACGCCCAGCCCGTGTGACCTCCTACATATCGACCCGGACCCTGTTACCGCCGACGGCCGGAGAGAGGATTGTGTCCGACCCTGTGACTGCCGACGTGTCCCTCCTTCCATCCACTCGTGACACTTATGTGATTTAACAAGGTCAAACAATGTAGGTTGCAGGACGAGACATCACCACCCCTTTCCCTCACCTGACACCGACAGAGAAACGACCAGACCCCGACGGAGAAACGACCACACCCCGACAGAGAAACGACCACACGAGAGGCCGGCAGCCGCCATTGTCCCAGGCCCAGCTATACATCCTCCAGTGTGCCCGACCCGCAGTGGCTGTCCCCTGCAGGTGCTTCATGTCACTGGAGCCTTCTTTCCCACGCTCTTCTGGTGCCAGCCCTGCTTAAGGAATGGCCGTATAGCGGGAGGCGAGCGGCGGCCACGGTCTATGTTAACCCTGTCCAGACTGGCCGCCCGCCGCTTACCTCCTGCTGTACGGCCCAGTCATCAAGAAGAACATGCAGTCCAGGGGCCGCAGCCCACCGGGCAAATGCCCGGTGTGCCCTATGGCCAGTCCGTCCCTGGAAGCAAGTAATGTGCTGGAGGAAGAAGTGTAACTGGAGCAAGTAGTGTGCCGGAGGGCAAGAGAAGATGTATATACTGAGCTGTATATAGTGGTCCTGTGCAAGTTTGCAACCTATTCTAAGGGCATTCCATAACAGCCCTAATCCCCATCCAAGTTCAATCCCCTAATAAAACAAACAAAAAAACAAAGTACCAGCCTGTTCTGTGATTCTGGGTGCGGTATGGATGTGATTGAGGGCAGTGTGAGCAGATAAACCACAACACTCAACCACCCCTAAGGGGGCCATTGGCTACAGTTATTAGACGGTTTATTTTATTTTTCCAACTTTTTTAACACAACCACTTATTAGATTTAGGCAGCGCCATTTTACCTCACCTTTCCTTATATCTTTCTTACCAACTCCACTCTGTGGAGCTTTGGGGGTAGGCAGCAGCCACACCTGTTTTATCATAGCGTGCAAAATAACTTATTTCAGTTACAACTGACTGCCAGAAATCCTGGTCAGCCATAGTAGTTCTGATGTAAATGAGACTGTAAGCTCTTCCTAACCTTAATAACATGTACTTTAACCACTTCAGCCTCGGATGGATTTGCCCCCTTAATGACCAGAGCACTTTTTGCGATACGGCTCTGCGTCGCTTTAACTGACAATTGCGCGGTCGTGCGACGTTGTACCCAAACAAAATTGACTTCCTTTTTTTCACACAAATAGAGCTTTCTTTTGGTGGTATTTGTTTTATTGTGATATAAATGAAAAAAAAAAACAGTACATTGCTGCTGTCTGTAGAGGGCCCTGTGTTTACGTACACAGGGTTCTCTTTTATCATTTGCTTAGCCGATCAGCGGGCTCCGGCCATAAATCATTAGCCAGGACTTGCTGGTTGGCTTGTGCTGCAGCCCCCCTTACCCGGAACTATCCAGCAGTGGGCAGTCCTGAAGTGGTGAAATGAAGCCCTTCATCACTGACAATGGCTCGTTATTCTGGTAAGTTTATGTATGTCTCTGTAAATTAACTCACAAAGCTGTAAATCAATGTTTCAGTGGCATAAACACAAGGTGCTGGGGCTCTAGCACACTAAAGCCTCTCATCACTGACTATGGTTCATATGTTCCAGTCAGTTTATTTGCGCTAATGCTTACTTCCCTCAAGCACTGGTTTAGATCTCACTTATAGCGAGGCATAAAGCCTCTCCAGTCCCTCACTTATAAGTGGAGGCTGGGGCTCTAACACACTCTTACATTTCACATCCTATTATGGGTACGCTTTATAGATGGCATCTTCATCTTATGGCAAGGACCCAAGAAGAACATTAAGGGGTTTGTGAAACATCTAAACATGAATGACCTAGGGATGTTTTTCACAGGTGAAATACAGAAAGAGAGTACTAACATCTTGGATCTGAATATCACATGGGGTATTGATAATACCATTGGTACCCACCTTCACAAATAGCCTACTCCACTGGGATAGTCACCACCCCGCTTCTCTCAAAAAAGGCATACCAACAGGTCAGTTCGTGAGGTCAAGGAAAAGCTGCTCTACAGATGATGCCTTTAGGACAGAAAGTGCACAGGAGAGATTTAAGAGGAAAGGCTACAAATGGAGTGATCTCAAAAGATCCTTTGATAAAGTGAATGACACCCCAAGAGAATCCCTCTTGGTTCTCAAAAAGAAATGAGAAGATGAAGCTGGAGTTACACGAATAATAGACACTTACTCCAGACAATCCAGTCAGATTTATAATACCATCAGGAGATACTGGCATGTCCTCTTGGATGATAGGGATTTATCTGGTATACTCCCCAGGAACCCCCTTGGTCACCTATAGAACAGGGAGAAATCTGAAAGAGCAATTGGTACATTGCAGCCATTTTGAAATAAACCTCAGCCACTGGTCACCCCAATACCTGGCTACCTGATAGATCCCGGGTCAGTTTCAAGTGTGGAACTGTAAAGCATGCACATATATCCCGGCGATTAGGGAATTCATGAACTATATGAATGGTGAGATAGTTAGGATTTCGTCATTTTACATTTATAGTTCAAAGGGGGTTATTTATGTTGCTTAGTGTTCATGCCAACTGTTATATGTGGGGAAAACATTTTGCTAGTTTAGACGTCATATACTGGAGCATGTCAATGATGTGACAATAAAGTGGTTGTAAACCTCAGACATGAAATATTAACAAGGCATATCCCTCTATAGTGTGTACTTGTCTCAATCCAGAGCACTAAGTGTAATTTCTGTCTGCTGCTTGGTTCTTCTGCTATTAGCTTAAGTCACTTGTGAAAAGTTTTCCTGACACTAAGAGAAAAAAGCTGACAGGGGAGGGATCTCCAGCTGATTGACAGATTCAACTCTGTTCCTGTGTGAAGGGGTGGTGTCCTTTCCCACCAATCAGCTCTCAGTGCTCTCCTCACTGAGCTCTGCAGAGTGTAACTTCAACTCTCCACCTCCTATTTTCAGACAGTTCAGACATGCTTTATAAATTCTACATGTTGAACGGATGTAAGAGAATTTGTTTAATCTCCATGTATCAGTTGCTTCACTGGGATTATGGAAAGGTTAACAACCACTTTCAAGAAGGTCAGGCCAATTGCTAGACATGGGTGGCATAAACATAACGGCAGGCTGATTGCCTGGATCACCCAACTGGTCCGCTTAGGACAGAGAAACCGTGATCTGGACAAGAAAAAAAGGCAGAAGCAAAATGGATATTTCATCTTGGATCACGGGCACACTGTGGTTCAAATGAGGTGTTTACCTAGCTTCCATTTGTGTATAATTAGATCCTTGATCTATATCCTATAATGGAAACAGATATACTTTGTGGTCTATGTTAAGGCAGGACAGGCAAAAGTGTGCTTGATTATTGTAAGTTGACATTAGTCTGAAACTTGATGAACCGGAGGATTTGACTGTAGAAATCTGACAATTTTAGATGGTTCTCAGTGTTCTCCTGACAGTGTGAACAATAAAGGATATTTCATACAGTGCCTGGTAGATAGCCTTTTCCTTTTTGTCCAGAAAATGGCAAAGTCCTGGCGGTTGTCAAGCAGAAAGGGGGGAGGCATAGCAGCCATCTTTGGCTACAAAAAGAGGAGAAAGCAGGCTTGGCTGCCATATTGCTGTTTGACCAGCCTCCACTTATAAGCAACACTGTATCTTGGCCTAGGCCAACAAGGCCCAGGCCTAGGGTGGTACTTTGCAGGGGGGGCAACAAAAAAGACCCCCTGCGTGAAAAAAACAGCCTCCTCCCGGCTCCCGCATAAAAATAGTTCCAATTGGCTTGCACTACACCTTTAGTGTAGCGCCAGTGTTATGTGGCAGATTAGGTCAGGGGGCAGGGTCCAGGAGGCAAATCAGTCTGGCATCCCCATAAAGCAGGCGCACTGCTGCGGGCATGATAATACTGGCCTGACGTTCTGACATACCGACGGCTGCACTTAAAGCGGTAGTAAACCCATCTATTTAACAGTTTAAAAAAACAGTTACATTTCCGGCACATGCCGGAAATGTAACACTCCCATTGGTTGTGCTCTAAACCAAACTTTCAAACCATCCAATGGCTGGTGTCATGATCACATGTGCAGCATCATGGCAGTTGTAGATTAAACAGAGGCCAAGATCTGAGGCCTCCTCAGCTCCACGGTGTGAAGCCTCTCCTGCTTAAGGCCCTGTCAGATTAAAGGACACAGTCTCCTACCCTGCCTTACTAAGGCCCCTCCACCCTAATAACCTCCTAACCCGGAGCCCTCAGCAACAACGACCCCTAGTCCCATAAAAGACGCTCAGTTCTACCTTACCAGAAACTCCACCATGACAGGCTGAGCACGGAGCATTTACCTAGGGGGTCGCTCAGCAGAAGTACCCAGAGACACTGCCATTAATATCTCTGACCAATTAAACCACATCATGGGCACAGCATCCCGCTCATCCTCAGCCACTAGATCGCGCTCCCCCCGCGATTCAACAGGGAACCTAAGCCAAAGCATTCCAGCCATGTTTCAATCCCAAATGAGCAGCCCACCCTCAAGCCAGGGGCCCACAGGAACCACTCCGCCACCGACCCCACAAGCCCCACAAAATGCCGAGATCACCCTCGCACCGAACCAACAACCCAGTTTAAACGACCTCAGGTCAGTGGCGGCTGACATAAAAGAAACTCTTACCGCAGCAATCTCTGAGCTAAGAGTAGACATTCATACCATTGCAGGCAGACTAACTGAAGTAGAAAAAAAGTCCACTCAACAATCCTACGTGATCCAACAAACATTCCAGATGGTTGAAACCCATACCCTACAACTAAGAGATCTCCACCGCCACCTAGAGGACCTTGACAACAGGGACGCCGACACAACCTGAGACTAAGAGGACTGCCTGAAACCATTGATCCAGACCAATTACAGACAGTGGTGTCAGCTATCTTCAATGAACTGCTCGACAGACCACCCACCACTCCCATCGCAATGGAACGTATACACAGAGCGCTACGGCCTAAGGGTGGAGATGCTGACCCACCAAGAGACATTATCTGCCACATCATTGACTTCAAACTAAAAGAAGACATTCTAAGAAAAGCCCGAAACAAAACCCGTCTGCTATTCCAAGGAAAGGAAATTAATCTTTTCAAGAGCTCTCTAAAATCACCCTACAGCACCGCAGAGCCCTGCGCCCCATCCTAGCAGCACTCCAAGAAAGACAAATCCCATACCGCTGGAAGTTCCCTTTCGCACTCTCAGTCTCACATCAAGGTCGCCACGCACTTCTGCGAGTCCCTGAAGATCTGCCGTCCTTTTTTAACACTCTGGCTTTAAATCCAATCGACGTCCCAGATTGGTTCGCAGACTTCCAGACTCCCAAAAGACAACGCAAGCCTTCACCGATGGAATCACAGGACCAAGGTTCCCGAAGAAGACGTTCACCCTCAGAACAGAGTACCAACCGAAGAGGAGACGGTCCCCAAAACGCTCCCAGCCCCTTATAACAGAAGAGCCCGAAGAGATTAAAGAAAGCACCAAGCTTTGCCTTGACGACAGACAAACGAACACCTAAATACGCACCCCCAAGGGAGTTTTCCAGAAGATGCTTTACCCCGCAAGTATACAAGTATTCAGGTGATAACTTTTGCTATCCGATCAACAACACACTTTCCTAAACGTACCTCAGTCGGCTTCTCCTCCGGGAAACGCAGACTGAGATACAAAATCTAGCAGTCATCACAGTTTACAGACCACACATGTAATTAGTCTGTATATGTTGACAGGTTTTCAAATGTTTAAATGTTTGAATGTTAAATATCTGTTATAGTTACTCTGCTCATAGCTGAAGGGAGAGCAGGGATCCCTATACAAGGCGCTTAAATAGCACCCTGAAATCCTCACTCCCACACCATACATCTTTTGCTGAGAGTTAACATCCTCCACTCTCCAGTAAGCAATCCAAATCCTTAATTATCTTCCTCTGTCACCCCCAATTTATAACGAACTTTGTCTCTACTAACACAATACAAGATGATCCGGTGACCCCCCTAGGTACTCATGCTCGACCAAAGGCCCGTTGTTGCTATCGTTATTGTTGTTATCGTTTAATTCATACACACGGTTCAGACAATTTTATTTTCACGTACATTACCTATACCCTCCACTAGTATCCTGACAAATCTTAATACCGCTTCCTGCGCACTGCACCTCAAAGAACTCCTCCCCTACGTCTTCTCCAACCTCCCCTAGTGGGATCCTCAACATACGCAACAGAACCCAAACCCTCTCAAACCCTGCACACCACTACACCCGGTCGGACACCCCCCACTGGGGAAAATTACACCAGATTAGGGACAATACCTCCCCCTGATCTCCGACCCCACTTTTCGAGACCCCAGTGTCTGGGTCAGTTCAGTCACACACACCTCATAATTAGCACCACAGCTACCACAAACGAAATACGCCTACAGAATACCAGCAAAAGGCACTTTAACGTACCCCAACACCAACAGGGCAACACAACCGAACTCACCGCATCAAGTTACCCAATCCCAAACCTTACAGTTTAACCACTCTCAGCGCTAAAGAGCTTCCGACCAGTCAACATAATATGACATCGCTAAAAATTCTCTCACTCAATTCTAGGGGACTTAATATTCCTGAAAAAAGATCACAAGTTCTGACCCTATCACACAAGCAAAAAGCGGACATAATCCTCCTCCAAGAGACCCATTTCAAATCAGACGCGATCCCCAAATTACACAACCACAGATACCCAACAGTTTATCACGCCACCAACCCACAGACCAAATCCAAAGGAGTTTCCATTCTCCTATCCAAACGCTGCCCCTTTCTAATCAATCAAACCAAACCAGATCCAGAAGGGAGATTCATCTTTATAAAAGGAACTATTGCCAATAAACAACAATTGCTAACATTTACGCCCCCAATGTCGCACAAGTCCCCTTCTTTAGGAAAATAAAGGAAACGCTATTAGAATTTTCGGAAGGGCTACTGATTTTGGGGGGAGACTTCAATCTCCCACTCAACCCAACACTAGACACCTCAACTGGTTCCTCCTCCATGCAATACAGCGCCCTCAGAGCCATTAAGAACAACCTATTAGACCTAACGCTACATGACTCCTGGTGCACCCTTCACCCCCAAATGAGAGACTTCACCTTTTACTCCGCCCCGCACAAAAAGTACTCCAGGATCGACGCCATTTACATCTCCCAAAGAGACATCCCTTCCCTACAACAAGCGACAATATAACCCATGTATATTTCCGACCATCATCCCGTTACCATGACCATCATCATTTCCCATACCCCCCCAGGAGCTAAATTCTGGAGACTGGATCCCTCTCTACTGACCGACCCGACGACAATCCCCAGAATACACAAATGCTTACAACACTTCTTCCAGGAAAATACTTCCTCGGAAATCTCCCCAATGTCGCTGGATGACACACAAATGCTTTGTAAAGGGTGAATTAATTGCTATCGCCACAGAACGTAAGAGAAACAGACAGACACACATAAACAACCTCCTAACAAAGATCTCCTCTCTCAAAAAGGCACATAAAAAATCCTTAGCGGAAGACACACTGAAAAAACTAACTGATACCAGAACTGAGTTAGCGGCAGCGATCAGTAACAAAATTAAGAGAAACTTTATATTACACCAGAAATTGTTCTACGAATTTGGGAACAAAACGGGTAAAATCCTAGCCCGTTCAATTGCTACCAAACAAGCAAACACTGTTCACTCGATCACCACCCCGAATGGAAAGAAAATCACCTCAACCCCGGAGATAGCACAACAATTTGTCAATTATTACAAACACCTATACAACCTACAGCCCTCGACCATGCAGCCTACACCCCCGGCTAGATTAAACTTACTTCAATCATTTCTCCACAAGTTCAGTCCTCCCCCCTTTTCAGAAGACGAAGCTAAAAAGCTCGAAGAGCCACTCACAATAGCTGAACTACATTTAGCTCTAAAACAAACCAAACCCCGTAAATCCCCAGGCCCAGATGGGCTAACAGCAGGCTACTACAAAACCTTCCTAAACCCATTGAGAAAACATCTCATTGCTGCCTTTAATTCACTAGATCAGGAAACCCCACCCCCACGTGAATTATTATCAGCACACATTTCAGTAATCCCCAAACCCGGCAAGGACTCCTGTCTGGTCCCGAACTACCGTCCGATTTCATTATTAAATGTAGACTTAAAATTATTTGCGAAAATACTCGCCAACAGATTGCTCCCCCTGCTACCACAGAAGATCTCCTTGGACCAGATAGGATTCATTCCAGGTAGGGAGACCAGGGACAACACCCTGAAAGCACTTAACATACATCATTGAATCTCCTCGGCCAAATTACAGGGATGCTTCCTGGCACTAGACGCGGAGAAGGCGTTCGATAGAGTGGCCTGGGACTACATGTCAGAAACTCTACGAACATTAGGCATTGGAAAGCGTATGATGAGCTATATTATGGCCCTATACGCAAATCCCTCCGCTAAAGTAAGAGTCAACGGCCACCTATCGGACGCCTTCACTATTGCAAATGGAACCAGACAGGGTTGCCCCCTGTCCCCCCTCATTTTTATTCTAACTCTAGAACCTCTTCTCCAGAGCATCAGAAACAACCCCAACATTAAGGGAGTGCAAATAGGGAACGAGGAATACAAGTTAGCGGCTTACGCCGACGACATACTATTATTCTTAACTGACCCTCACATCACATTACCCAATCTTCTCAGTGACCTGGCCAACTTTGAAAAAATAGCAGGACTAAAAATCAACCTAGACAAATCACGGGCACTAAACATATCCTTACCAGTCTCGACCCTGCAACAATGCAAACCAAACTACCCCTTCAAATGGAATGCCGACACCATCACATACTTAGGTATCCAACTTCCAGCAAACTTATCAGATCTTTTCTCCAAAAACTACATACCTATACTGCGAACAGTCCAAAAAGACCTAACATCTTGGTCCAACAATCTACTCTCATGGTTTGGCCGAGCCGCGATAATCAAAATGAATGTCCTCCCCAGAATACTGTACATCATGCAAACAGTCCCTATCACGCTTCCCAAGCCATACTTTGCGTCCCTCAGAAAAGCTTGCTCGGATTTTATCTGTGCAAAAAAATCTCCCCGAATGAGCATGGACAGGCTAACGCTCCCCAAAACAAAAGGGGGCATAGGATTTCCTGATTTCTCTAAATATCAAGCAGCTTGCCAGCTCACAAGAATAGTGGACTGGCACGTACATGCTAGCTCTAAAGCATGGGTAGCAATCGAACAAGCCTTTTTACCAACCCCTTTACACTGTCTAACATGGCTACCTCTCGTTCACTCCCTCCAGGCAACCAGACAAAACTCCCACTGATACACCCCTCACTCACAACATTTGGAAGGTGCTGTAAACATTAACATCTCTTCCACTCCGGGCCCACTCACCCCCATCTCGTTCAATCCCGATTTTACCCCAGGACTCAACACTCACCTCCTTCCAGAGATCAACCCGAACCACGACTTGCGGGCAGAGTTCTTCTTCGAAAATAGCGCATTTAGGACATATGACAAGTTCATGGCCGTAAACACAAACAATTCCTCACACTTCTGGACCTACCGGCAGCTACAACACTATCTAACTGAACCCAGAGACAGAACAAAATTCTCCAGGCCGCGCACAACCTTTGAAGAAATCTGCACACAGTCCGCACCGCAAAGACACCTGATATCTGTGCTATACACCATCTTATTCTCGAACTCGGACATTAAACAAAATAACTACATCAAATCTTGGGAGAGGGATCTAAACATAGATCTATCCCCTACAGATTGGGAAAATATTTGCACACACATACACAAAGGCTCGATAAATGTCTCAGCACAAGAAAATGGGTTCAAAATCCTATCAAAATGGTACAAGACCCCTCAGCGTCTACACAAAATGAACCCCTCCATTCCCCCAAAGTGCTGGCGATGTTCCAAAGACACAGGATCATTCCTACATATATGGTGCTCATGCCCCAATATCGTTCCCTTCTGGACGGAAGTACATCATCTGACATCCCAGATTTCCTCTTACACTCTCAACTTCTCCCCAGCACAACTACTCCTCCACCATACCTCAATTTCCCAAAATCACTACAGGAAATCCCTGATGCTCCACCTACTCAATGCAGCTAAAATGACCCTCCCTGCCTCTTGGCAATCACCCAACCCCCCTATACTATACAAGATTGGTTCAAAAGAATCAACAATATACAAGAAATGGAGGACCTGGTCCACCAAGCAAACGACACTTCCCACAAATTCCGAACCGTTTGGGCCTGCTGGCAGCATTTCAAAACAGAATACTCCACACTCACAACAATCCCATAAATGAAGATACAATCTCACTTCCTATATTGATGTGAACGCTTGAAAAGCACATCTACAAGTCTATCTCCACGCCAATACAACAAGCACACATGGGAAAGGAAACATCTCACCCCGCCCACTCAGTACCTGGCCAAACATTACTCTTCCCCCCCCATCCATTTGATAGACCCACAAACACAGCCCACTACCAACTGGACTACCAATGAAAGTGCCCGAGGGGACCCTTTGGAGCGCTCCGGCGGGCTCCTCCCCAGTGCCCGGCTTCTTGATCCCGGTTGGGGTGGTCGGGGGTCTGGAGGCACCGGTGGGGAGCCCGGGGAGGCGGAAACACCACGAACCGCAAGAAAAAGGCTCATCCCCCTGGTATTCTCACCTCACAGGACACAAATATTAGGCCACCTCACCAACTTACGTATTAGGCTCAACATATGGTAGCTCGCATCGTAAATAGATGTTACACAATGTTTAATTGTAATTTTGAAATCCCATACCCATACTGATGTATTGATATCTCTGCAAAATGGTGAATTTGAAAATGTAATGTACCTTATCATAACCATTGTATGTTATCTTCACATTATCTCAATAAAATATTTTTGGAACAAAAAAAACCAAGGCCAAGATGGCAGCTTCCTTGGCTGTAAATGATAGGAGGGTTTACTTCCACTTTAATAAAACTGGCGTACGCCAATACTAGTAAGTGTGGCACTGGCAGCAGGTCTTAGCAGCCTAATGCTCTGCCTACCTTCCTCTGCGGCATCCTTGGGGGGAAGTTAAAATATGTAATGTAACTTCCTCCCAGGGCTCTTTGTGTCAAAAGCGCAGAGAAGAGAGGAGGGAAGCCCCCAGGTATGGCAGCAGAGGGTTTTTTTCTTTGCATTCTCACTGACAACTCTGAAGAGGGCATTTAGGTGGTTTCCTTCCTGCTTGATAACTTTGAAGAGATATATAAAGTGATTATGGGATTATTTCCTTGTGAGTCATACTTTGAGCATTAATGTTGGTGTAATGAAAATTCTGGGCTTTTGTAGTCTTCTGGATGAGAAGTAATGCTGGAACGTATACTTTTTTTGCTCATGTTTTTTGCAACCTGCTGATTTGTCTTACAAATGTATTGTAATTAAACATACACAGGTTAAAGATCTTTCAGTCTGTGTGTTGACATATTTTTGGCCTGATTGCATCCTAATTCTTTGACTATGAAACTAGTTTGTGACCACCATCAAATTGAACATTAGTTGGGCAGGTCCCCCATCCCCAATGTTCCTCCTGGGATAAGTGGCACAGACAGCCAAGAGCGGTACCCGTGTGGTCAGATCCGCATTGTATGTCTAATAATCCACAGATATGGATTCAGCCCAAACATATCTGCTGGCGCAATGTGATGTAATTTAGGGGTATTTTAGCAGGTGAATATGAGCACTTCCACCACTGGCAGTGCCTTTGTTATCACTGGCATTTGTTCTGACATCAGTTTGAGATGTTTCAGTGATCATTCAGAATTCATTGACAGGTGCACTTGACCTCCATCTGACCTGCATTTACCTGTGCTTCATGCAGATTTTGCATTCCAATAGGCTTGCACAGATATGGAAAACCTACTTGAAGCAAGCAAAAGCCTCTCAACACAGGAGTTTAGGGTCCATTCACACCAGTCGCTGTGTTGGTGGAGCCTAAAGAAGAAGTGGTGTGGTTTACAGATAACAGGGTGGGTCTTAAACAGGAAGGGGTGTGGCCTTGACAGGAAGGGGTGAGTCATGTTTAAATTAGGGGGTGAATGAGTTTAATCAGGCCTAGGGCAGCACAAAACCTAAATACACCACTGCTTATAAATATTAAACAAATACAGTTTGTGTTGGATAATGCCCTTCTTTTAAGTAAAGGTCCTTTCACAGAAGCATTCTGTTCAGTCACGTTTTTCAAAGAAAAACGGATGATGTTTTCAGCAGTTTTTCATCCGTTTACAGCAGTTTTTCATCCATTTCTATATCAGAGCCATTTTATATCAAAAATGAACCGTTTGTACGTTTACATCTGTTTTTCTGTTTTTTGTCCAATCTGTTCCAAAAATGTTGAAGGAAGCGGAAAATGCATGTAATTGGCTGATCATCCGTTTACATCAGTTTTTCCATAGAACTGCATTGATGTCCATTTTTCATCTGTCAATGGATGGATGAAAAACGGACACATGGAAAGCCTGTGTGAAAGGGGCCTAACTCTAATAAGTTAAGTTTTAACCCTGTGGCTTACTCAGTGTGGGTGTTTGCACCCTCCTTTATTTTTTGAATGTTGGGCTGCCACAGCGAGGGTTGATATTTTTCACACATAGGCTTTTTAATTTATGTAAAGCTGTCCATGGACGGAGCAAATTTCTTTCCTGCAACCACAGATTGATTCCCCCATCAACACAGACAGTGCTGACAGGGGAAACCCTCTCGCGAGCCATTGTATTCTCCTAGTGGGGATGGCTTCCCTATAACAGCCGCTTGCAATAATCGCATGTAACATCCAGCAGGCTGGTTGTACTCAAACTGATCAATCAACTTGGGTACATTCAGCCTGCCCATACATAGTTAGAATCTCGGCCGGTTCCTGCTGAACTCTGGAACCTGGCTTAACCCTGCATTTTCAACCTACAACAGGAATTAGTAAATTAATTTCTAACAATTCAACACATATTTTTCTGGGGGGGGAAAGGGGGTGGGGTAGGATAAAACATAAGAAAATGCATACACATACTTGCCAACAGTCCCAAATTTCCCTGGACATTCCTGGGATTTAGACCTTTTTCCCGGCCTTAACGTTTCCTGGAAAATCTGCGTTTTCCAGATTTTATGCCGTCAGCCGCTAGAGGTCTTGTGGATTGTCTCCACCGCCATTTTACAGAAGACCAGCTCAGTGTGAGGAAGATACAAGAGGCAGAGCCCGGGTGGCAATGAAAGCGGCTGCCCCATTGGCAGCCGCCCGGGCTCCGCCTCTTGGTTCTTCCCTGCTGCACGAGCAGGTAATCTGGCACGGAGATATAGTCACCAGCAGTGATGTCCCTGCACCTCGGTGGGTCACAGGCACAGTGAGTCAGAGTGAGACACTATCTACCCTGGGGACACAGAGAGATCACCATCTCCCCCTGGGGAGACAGAGAGACCACCATCCCCCCTGGGGACACAGAGGGGCCACTATCCCCCCCTGGGACACAGAGGGACCACCACCCCCCCTGGGGACACAGGTGGACCACCATCTCTCCTCTGGGGACACAGAGGGACCACCATCTCCCCTGGGGCCACAGAGGGACCACCATATCTCCCCTGGGGAAACAGAGGGGCCACCATCTCCCCTGGGGCCACAGAGGGACCACCATCCCCCTGGGGGCACAGAGGGACCACCATCCCCCCTTGGGGAGACAGAGCGACCATCATCCCCCTGGGGACACAGATGGACCACCATCTTCCCTGGGGACACAGAGGGACCACCAACTTCCCTGGGGACACAAAGGGACCACCACCCCCCTGGGGACACAGAGGGACCACCATCCCCCCTAGGGACAGGGACCACCATCCCCCTGGGGACAGAGACTACCATCCCCCTAGGGGCAGGGGCCACCTTCCCCCCTGGGGAGAAAGACCCCCATATTCCCTGGAGACAGGAACTGACATATTCCCTTGGGACAGGGACCCCCATTTCCCCTGGGGGCAGGGGCCCCATCTCCACTTCAAATCTTGCCAATGTCCAACATGGTCGGGCCAGGGTGAATGCAGCTGCACAATGATGCGCGATGGCACACACACCAGCGCACACAACATAGCAACGCCAGCCCTTCCTGGGCTATTTAAACCTGCCAAGTTTACTGTCACATTGCTGGATTATCTCTCAGCATCCCTGCGATCCTGTGTTCCTGGACCTGCTGTTTGATTACCTGACTTCGACCCGGCTTGCTCCTGACCTGTGAACTCTCTCTCCTGATTGACTTGTTCCCTGACTCCTCTTTGGCTTGCTCCTTGTGTTGACCCCGGCATGTCCAACGATTACCTCTGAACTGTCTTACTGTGCATGACCTCTGGCTTGGCTATCGGATTTCCCTGTGCCTGTACCCTTACAAGTCTCCTGGACTCTTAAGCATGCCAGTCTACTACTTACCAGCTGTTCCTGTGGAGTTCTGTCATACCATCACATTACTGGCAAACCGTGCTTCTTTGGGCACTGCACTCCCTGTACCCACCTCCAGGGAGGCATTGCACTTAGCCGCAAGGGGAGCCCTCTAGGATCTCAGCCTCATACCAGCATCCTGGCAGCATAACCCAGCCAAACAATCTGAGGCTGACGGAGGTGCTTCCCCGCTAGAGGCTTTGTGCCAGCAAGTCACGGCTCTCACCCAAGCTGTGCAAAGACTGCAAGACTGCTATTTCCAACTGGAAGGATGGCTGCAACACCTTGTACTATCACCTGCTACATCTGACCAAGCCACGGGACATGTTAACCCCGGTCCCACTCAGGAACGCACCACTCACACAGTGGTGGTTCCTCCACCTGAACCGAGGGTCCCCACACCTGTACATTTCTCCGGGGACTGGAAGAAATTCAGATCATTCAAAAACGCCTGCATGCTTTATTTAGCCCTACAACCCAGGACTTTCTCTCTTGAAACCGTCAAAGTGGGGTTTGTCATCTCATTGCTTACTGATAAACTCCAGGCATGGGCACACAGTCTGCTTGAACAAAAAGATCCTGTCATCAACTCAATGGACTCATTTTTTGATGCCATGGCACGTCTGTATGATGACCCACAGTATGCGGCCACTGCTGAAGCCACCTTGCATGCTTTAAAACAAGGAAAGCCTGTGGAAGACTACACCGTGGACTTCCGCAAACTCTCTGCTGACACGGAGTGGAATGAGGCCACCCTAAGATACCAGTATCACCAGGGGTTGTCCGAATCCCTTCATCTCTTCATCTTACTGCCAGCAGCATTGTCTACCCCCCAAGGCCAAAAGGCCTTCCAACTGTATGACAGTACAACCCTCCACTTGCACCTACCAGAATGTGCCTTCACCCTATAAAGTCTTCCTGGATGTTTTTGATAAAAAGAATGTGGACCACCCCACCAGCCGTATGACTGCCCCATTAACCACTTAAGGACCGGAAGGATTTCCAGCTTTAGGACCGGAGCCCTTTTTGCGATTCGGCGCTGCGTCGCTTTAACTGACAATTGCGCGGTCGTGCGACGTTGGGCTTAGCGTTTTTCCCGAGGCCAGGATTTCGACCTTTAGGAAGGCCAGGAATTCACCAATTACCCCGTCAGTATGCCGACCACCCCACCAGGTGTAAGAAAAATAGTTTTTGTAGGTCCTTCTGAAATATCCCACTTCCGTGTAAGACCATCCACGTTCACCTCCCAACATGACAGTATGTCAACCTTCCGGAAAACCGGAACCCCCCATCTGTTACGACGACCGTCATTCTACTTCTCTACTTCCCTAAGCCTGTTGGGGACCACTATGACCATAGAATCCCACCGGAGTAAGGTGAGGCACAGTCGTCTCTCAAACGCCTTC
>BLSH010007220.1:51187-70074 GCA_018402905.1 Glandirana rugosa
ATTTTTAGCGGTACTGCGATATTTCAGCGGACATGTCGGAACATTTTGACACTTTTTTGGGACCATTGGCATTTATACAGCGATCAGTGCTATAAAAATGCACTGATTACTGTGTAAATGCCATTGGCAGTGAAGGGGTTAACCTGCAGGGGGCGCTCTAAGGGTTAACTGTGTTCCCTGGGCGTGTTCTTACTGTAGGGGGACTTGCCTAGCTGGGGAAAGGAAGTGGTCACAGCCTTCATGTACGAGAAGGCTGTGATCACTTCCCTTCCCCCTCACACAGAGCGGAGGTCCGTGTTTACATACACGGACCTCCGCTCATTCGCTCCGGGGGGGGCATCGCGGGTGGCCGGCGGCAATCGAAGCCGCCGCACCCGCTCCCTGGCCCCCCCCGAACACAGTGAGGGCGCGCGCGCGCCTCCGGCGGCGCGCGCGCGCTCACAGTATCTCTGTATCGCAGCCGCCGTCGTATGACGGCGTTTTGCGTTACAGAGCCACTTTGCCGCCGTCAATCTCCGATCGGCGGTCGGCAAGTGGTTAAACTCTTACCAGGGTCAGAGATCCCATTTGGCTGCATCTTCTCTCGGAAAAGGAATTGGAAACCTTACAGCTTTACCTAGATGAGAATCTAGATAAGGGTTCATCCTCCCATCTTCATCTCCCGCAGGAGCCGGCATATTTTTTGTGGAGAAAAAAGATAAGACTCTTAGGCCCTGCATGGACTACAAAGAGCTAAACAAGATTACTATAAAGAATCGGTACCCTCTGCCTCTCATCCCAGAACTCTTTCAGAGATTTCGCAACGCACAAATCTTTACAGAACTTGACTTACGAGGGGCTTACAATCTAATCCACATTCGTTAAGGAGACAAATGGAAAACTGCATTTAGGTCACGTTTTGGGCACTTTGAGTATCTTGTAATGCCATTCGGGCTCTGCGATGCCCCAGCCATTTTTCAACACCTGGTTAATGATATCTTTTGGAAATTTTTGGATAATTTGTCATTGTGTACCTTGACGATATCCTTATTTTTTCAGCCACCATTGAGCTGCATAGATCTCATGTCAAGACGGTTCTGGCCACTTTGAGGAAACATGGACTTTATGTAAAGGCTGAAAAATGCGAATTTGAAAAAGTATCCATACAATTCTTGGGCCTTATTTCCACTGAAGGAATATTCATGGACCCACAAAAAGTCAAAGCCATTGTGGACTGGCCAGCCCCTGTGGACAAAAAAAGGATACAAAGATTAATTGGATTTGCAAACTTCTACAGACGGTTCATTAAGAACTTTTCCCCTATCATCTCACCAATCACACAGTTAACCCACCTACATACCCTTTTCCGGTGGTCATCAGGAGCGCAAGCTGCCTTCGAAAAGTTGAAATCTCTGTTCACCTCTGCTCCCATGCTCCAGCACCCTAATCCTGCTTTGCCCTTTGTCTTGGAGGTAGACAACTCAGAGTTGGCTACAGGAGCAATCCTATCCCAATGCCTGGGGCCTATAGCACTTTTACATCCTATTGCTTTTCCATCACGTAAAATGAGCCAGCCAATGAAAAATTATGATGTGGGAGACCGGGAACTCTTAGCCATAAAACCAGCTTTAGAAGAATGGAAGTACCTGTTGGAAGGGACAGCAAATCCCATCATGCTTTATACTCACCACAAAAACCTTGAAAACCTCAGAATTGCCAAGCGCTTAAGACCCCGACAAGCGCATTGGGCACTTTTTTTTTTCCCGGTTCAATTCTTATGTCACCTTCCGGCCAGGATCAAAGAACAGCAAGGCTCGCATGTTTTCAGATACTCCAAATAATACAGTTCCAGGCAACATCCTTGCTAGCCAGAACTTTCTGCTACTCCTTCAAGATCTGAAGATGTCCATTGCACAGGCTTCTGCTCAATGCACAGTCTTTGAGGTTCCATCTCTAAAAGTGGACGGACTCCTATGGCATCAGGAAAAAAATGTTTGTTCCTCAACAGGTCAGGCTGCAGGTATTAAAAACCTTCCATGATTTACCATTAGTAGGTCATTTTGGAGTCAGAAAAACGACCGAACTGGTCCAACGATTGTTTTGGTGGCCTGATGAAGACTGTAAAGCTTATGTTGAATCTTGTGCCATTTGTCAATGCTACAAGGGGTCAAACACCAAGGCTTGGGGCTTGCTTAGGCCATTACATGTCTCAGAGCAACCTTGGAAACAAATATCAATGGACTTCATTGTGGATCTGCCCCCATCAGAAGGTCACACCACAATTTGGCATCCATCCATCCACAATTTGGCATCCATCCACGGATCCTAAAGGAATTGAGCTCTGTCAATTTAAAGGCATTGTATCTAATTTTTAGGGATTCCTTAATGACTGGAATACTACCACTGGATTGGCGTAGGGCCAAGGTGGTGCCCATATTTAAAAAGGGATCAAAGTCTTTACCAAGTAACTATAGACCTGTTCAGAGGCGTAACTAGAACCTTCAGGGCCCCAGTGCAAGAAATTATGAAGGGCCCCCTGACCCCTGGCCAGGGCCCTTCCCTCTTCCCACTGATGCTGGGGCCCTTTACTCCTATTGTGGGTCCCTTTATTACGGTACTGCAGTGGGGCCCTTTCACAAGTTCTGCAGCAGGCCCCAGAGGACCAGGGAAGCACACAGGGGCCCTGGGAACAGCAGAAGACAAGTAAACTGGATAGAGGAAAATGGAGGAGATTGGGTCCTCTAAATGCCGCCCCCGCCATCCCTCCTATTCAGGTGTACAAGGGAGGCACATGGGCCCCCTGGACCATGAGGCCCGGTTGCAATTGCAACCCCTGCAACCCCTATTGTTACGCCCCTGGACCTGTTAGTTTAACTTCTGTAGCTGGGAAGATACTGGATAGTTTAATAAAAGACCACATAGATGAGATCTTGTTGGAAAAAAAATATTTTAAGCAACAGACAGCACGGATTCATGAAAGACAAAAGTTGTCAAACAAACCTGATTTATTTTTATGAGGAGGTAAGTAAAACCTTGGAAAGAGGGGTGGCTGTGGACGTCGTATACTTGGATTTTGCAAAAGTGTTTGACACAGTTCCCCACACACGGCTAATGTGTAAAGTAAAGTCTACAGGCTTGGAAAGATCAGTTTGTAAATGGATAGTAAACTGGCTAAAAGACCGAATTCAGAGAGTAGTGGTTAATGATTCTTACTCTGAATGGTCTAAGGTTATCAGTGGTGTACCCCAAAGTTCAGTGTTGGGACCCTTACTTTTCAATATATTTATAAATTATATAGGGCCTGGGATTAAGAGTACCATTTAAGTGTTTGCAGATGACACCAAGCTATGCAGTGGAATAACGTCCTTACAGGATGTCTCCAACTTACAAGCAGACCTCAATGCACTGTCTAATTGGGCAACTATGTGGCAAATGAGGTTTAATATTGATAAATGTAAAGTTATGCATTTGGGGGCTAAGAATATGCATGCATCATGCATACTAGGGGGAGTACAACTGGGGGAATCCATAGTAGAGAAGGATCTGGGGGTTTCGTTAGATCATAAGCTTAATAATGGCATGCAATGCCAAGCTGTGGTTTCTAAAACAAGCAAAATCTATTCATGTATTAAGAGAGGTAAGGACTCCAGAAATAGAGACATCATTTTGCCCCTGTACAAATCATTAGTAAGACCTCATCTGGAATATGCAGTTCAGTTTTGGGCACCAGTTCTCAATAAGGATATCGGGGAACTGGAGAAAGTGCAGAGAAGGGCAACCAAACTAATAAGAGGCATGAAGGAGCTCAGCTATGAGGAAAGATTAGAGTAACTGAATGTATTCTCTCTTGAGAAGAGGAGATTAAGGGGGGATATGATCAACATGTACAAATACATAAGAGGTCCATATAGTGAACTTGGTGTTGTTATTTACTTTAAGGTCATCACAAAGGACAAGGGGGCACTCTTTACGTCTAGAGGAAAAAAGATTTCATCTTCAAATATGGAAAGGTTTCTTCACAGTTAGAGCTGTGAAAATGTGGAATAGACTCCCTCCAGAGGTGGTTTTGGCCAGCACAGTAGATTGCTTTAAAAAAGGCCTGGATTCTTTCCTTAATGTAAATAATATAATTGCGTACAAACATTCTTAGGTAAAGTTGATCCAGGGTGAATCAAATTGCCTCTCGGGGGATCAGGAAGGTTTTTTTCCCCCGCTATAGCAAATTGGATCATGCTTTGCTGGGGGGTTTTTGCCTTCCTCTGGATCAACTGTTGGTGAAGGATTGTATATGGGATTGTTTGGTTATATATAATTTTTATGTTTTTTTTTTGGTTGAACTGGATGGAATTGTGTCTTTTTTCAACCTGACAAACTATGTAACTATGTAATTTGTGTAGTCGTGAATCACCTATCCAAGATGGTGCATTTCTTGCCCATGATCAGCACACCCTCAGCCAAAGAAACAGCCGATCTGTTCATCAGGGAGATATGCAGACTACACAGCTTACCTAACAGCATTAATTCAGATAGAGGGGTTCAATTCACCTTGAAATTTTGGAAAAATGTATGCAGAAGCCTGGCAATAGATGTCCGTTTATCCTCAGCATATCATCCTCAAAGTAATGGGTAGACAAAGAGGACTAACCAGACTTTAGAATAATATTTAAGATGTTTTTGTTCCTTTTCGCAGGATAACTGGCTCTCATTACTCCCATGTGCCCAGTTTACCTACAACAACTCGGTGCACGCAATGACCAAGCAAACTCAATTCAGGGCAAATTACGGATTCCACCCGTCTTTTTTGCCAAACACTATTCTCGAAGCATCAGTACCAACAATCCAGGATCGGCTAACTTTCATCTAAACAAATTACCAGACGCTTCAGAAAACAATGCAGAAAGCATAGGAAGAGTACAAAACGCACTATGACAAGAAGAAGAGAAGCAGCCCAAGGTTCAAGCCAGGAGATAAGGTATGGCTCTCTTCATTTAACCTTAAATTATCTTGTCCTTCCAGGAAATTAAGTCTGAAATTTATGGGACCATTTGAGGTCAGGGGAGAAGTCAACCCTGTGGCTTATGAGCTGCCAAGCTCTTTCAAGGTGCATCCAGTGTTCCATGTTTCCCTACTCAAGCCAACTATGCGTAGCCCGTTTCCAGGAAGAGAAGAAGTGCCACCTCCACCAGTCTCTGTGAATGAAGAATCTGAGTTTGAAGTGGAAACCATTCTAGACTGTCAGAAAAATGGTAGGCAAACTCAATTTCTTATTAAATGGAAGGGTTACCCAGCAGAGGATAATTCTTGGGAATCTGCGGATAATGTCCATGCTCCCAAGCTTGTACAGGAATTCCGTACTAGATGCCCTCAGAAGTGGTCACGTTTGGGCATCTGAAGGGTGCCCCTGAGGGGGGGGGGCACTGTCAGGGAAGAAATCAAGGTACTTCAAATCTTGCCAATGTCCAACATGGCCGCACCAGGCGCGCAACTGCACTTACGGGCACACGCAGGTGCGCGATGGCACACGCAGATGAGCCACCAGTGCACACAACGTAGCAACATCAGCCCTTCCTGGGCTATTTAAACCTGCCAATTTTACTGTTACATTGCTGGATTATCTCTCAGCTTCCCTGCTTTCCTGTACCTGCTGTTTGATTACCTCACTTCGACCCGGCTTGCTCCTGACCTGTGAACTCTCTCTCCTGATCAACTTCGGCTTGCTCCTTGTGTTGACCCCGGCTTGTCCAACGATTACCTCTGAACTGTCTTACCGTGTGTCATGCTCCTGGTGGCGGAGTCTGTCTTATGCAGGGAACAACCGATCTTGCACACCTGATTCTCGGGCCCCTGGTAGTGGAGACAGGAGACCAAGAGTGTAGGATGGCATGAGGGATTGTGGTTCAGGTTGGGTCGGCAACTGGCAGGCGGTGCGGTACAAAGGATCAGGCAAACGGGTAATCAAGTCCAAGCAGGGGTCGTAACCAGGCAGGCAGTGAAGGTACCAGGGGTCAGACAGAAGAGTGGTCGTGGGTAGCCAGGGTCGGTGCAGGTAGATAACAAGCAGGTCAGGCAAGCCGGGTCTTCAGGTAGCAGGATCAGAACAAACAGGACAGAGCTGAGGCTCACAGGTAAACTACACCCTGTAGAATGGACAGCACTGGCTGCAGGGTGTTGTCCACTTAAATAGGCTTGTTTGGCGCCAACGGCACGTACGGATGCGCGTGCGGGTGCGCGAACGCGCACAATGCACGCCAATCATTCAGAAAAGCCAGTTTTTTCTAACATTGCCCCTCCCCCAAGAGGCAGCCTCGGGATACCTTGCCGGGTGCCAATTTCCTGGCGGTTTCTTCTGAAAACTTGAATTAATTCTGGTGCATGAATGTTTTCCTCTGGCTCCCAGGAATTCTCTTCGGGTCCATACCTTTCCATTTTATCAAGTACTGGGTGGACCCAGGCCTCCTCCGACTGTCCAAGATGGCTTCCACCTCAAACTCCTCCTCTCCTGTCTCGGCTGCTGTGGGGGTACCCTTCTTGGGTAGAAAGTGTGCCATCTGCGTCATGCGGTCAATGACCACAAAGATGGTGGAGTATCCTTCAGATTGGGGCAGTTCCACAATGAAGTCCATGGCCAGTTGCGACCATGGGCGCTCAGGCACCGGGAGTGGGTGCAGGAGGCCAATTGTGGTCATGACAGAGACCTAGGGCCCTGATGCTCAGGCCTGCTGGGACAAATACCTTGTGACCAAACCACCACAGGCCATCTTTAGCTGTTAGTCTGGAATCACAGGGGTTAGAGGAGCCTGCCAGGTCCTGTCGTATTTGGGACAGCATATCTTCGTGGGTAAGCAGGAAGTTCCTTGCCAGGAGTATTTTGTCAGGTGGAGCGGTGTCTCCTGACTCGGAGAACATCCGGGAAAGAGCGTCAGGCTTTACATTTTTTGACCCTGGCTGGTAGGTCAGGTGGAACTGGAACCCGGAGAAAAAGTGCCCAGCGGGCCTGTCTGGGTCTCAGTCTCTTGGCTGTTCTTAGGTACTCCAGGTTCTTGTGGTCCATGTAAATGAGGAAGGGGTGTGTGAGCCCGAAGCCAGGGCAGACCCAAAATGATGGGACAAAGGGGAGAAGCAATGGCGTCTAGCCGTAAGAGTTCCTGATGACCTTTTGGTGTTGTGGAAGGAAGAGGGGCATTCTCGTGGGTGACAATTCCAGATTTAACATGAGACCCATCTGCTAGTCAGATGACCATTTTGTGAAGCTTCAGTTGTAACGGGATGCGTTGCAGTGCTGAAAGGTCCTGGTCAATAAAACAACTGCAAGCTCCGGAGTCAATGATGGCTAGGGCTCTGATATTCCCTCCGGGAAGCTGCAAGGAGAGGATAAGAGTAAAGTGAGATGTTTGACTCGGTAAGCTGGGTATGCCACTCAGGATAGCCGGAGAATACTTACCGCGCTTGACGGGGCATGCTCTGACCACGCAGCCTGGTTTGCCACAGTACAGGCACAGATTCAGGGAGAAGCGACGTTGCCTTTACTCGGAGGTGATTGATGGGCGTAGGAGCCCAATCTGCATGGGCTCGGAGGAGTCCTGGGGAGAGGAGGAGGAGGTCACTGGGCTGAGCGGAGCCAGACTCGGGTAACTGGGGACCCGTGGGAGCATCCAGGTGGGGCACGGCTGCCCTGACGACCTTTCAGCATGGCGCTTTCTGAGACATCAATTGAGATGGCCAGGTTAATAAGTGCATTCAAGGTTTGGGGTACCCCTACCCGTGCCAGTTCGTCTTTTAGGGGTTCGGACACTCCCATCCGAAATTGGAAGCACAGGGCGGCACTGTTCAAGGCTGTGTCTGAGCTCCAGTGCCGGAATTCGGTAACATAATCTTCCACGGGGCGGCGACCCTGCTGGAGTGCATACAGGGCATCCTCCGCTGTAGCTGCCTGGTGGGGGTCCTCATAAAGTTGTGCCATGGCTTGGAAGAATGAGGCCAATCAAGGCAACCTCCGGAGCTCTCTGCTCCCATAGCCAATGGGCCCATGACTGGGGTTTGTCCTGCAGCAGGGAGATGACGAGCCCCACCTTAGTGGCCTCAAGGGAGAAGATGCGTGGCTGGAGACCGAAGTACAGTTCACACGCATTCTGAAAGGCCCGGAACTTGCATCGATCCCCTGAAAACTTGTCAGGCAGTGGGACCTTGGGTTCCGAGGGCAGGGCCACGATGGTGCGGCCGGCGGATGAAGCAACTCCAGAGGCTGGGGGAGTTGAGAGCTCTTGTACCCGTTCCTCCAACCGGGTATAGCCATCTTGCAGATTCTGTACTGCCTGTGTGAGACCAGCAAGATGAGCACACAGATCGTCCATGGGGGAGCGGGTTTTCTGTGCAGACTCGGTCATGGCTGTCCGTTTCTGTCACGCTCCTGGTGGCGGAGTCTGTCTTATGCAGGGAACAACCGCTCTTGCACACCTGATTCTCAAGCCCCTGGTAGTGGAGACAGGAGACCAAGAGTGCAGGATGGCACGAGGGCTGGAAAGTCTCTGATGATGGTGATGTGAGAAGTTCCGGATAGGCTCGTGCAGACAGGAAGGATTGTGGTTCAGGCTGGGTCGGCAACTGGCGGGCGGTGCGGTACAAAGCATCAGGCAAATGGGTAATCAAGTCCAAGCAGGGGTCGTAAACAGGCGGGCAGCAAAGGTACTAGGGGTCAGACAGAAGAGTGGTCGTGGGTAGCCGGGATCGGTGCAGGCAGATAACAAGCAGGTCAGGCAAGCCGGGTCTTCAGGTAGCGGGATCAGAACAAACAGGACAGAGCTGAGGCTTACAGGTAAACTACACGCTGTAGAACGGACAGCACTGGCTGCAGGGTGTTAACTTAACCACTTCCCAACCGCCCTATAGACAAAAGACGTCCACAGGGCGGTTGCGTTATTCTGGGAGGACATCTATGGACGTCCTCCCATGAATGCACTTCCCGCGCGCCCCCTGGGGCGCGCACACGGGAACATCTGGGCATCACGGATCGTGGTGAATGGCCGCTGTGAGCGATGTGTAATGCCCACAGCGATGATGGCGCGACCACATGTAAACAAGCCGGCGGAAGTGTCGGCTCTTCTCTCTCCTCTCCGCACCGATCAGTGCAGTGTGAGAGGAGAGAGGGGGGAGAGAGGACGTGCTGCAGCGCTGTGGGCGATGTGTAATGCCCACAGCGCTGCTTTGTGACAGTGTGCACCCGCACCATCCATCCACCACCCACCCAGCCACCCTAACCCCATCCAAGCTCACCCAGCCACCCTCACCCCATCCAAGCTCACCCACCCATTCTCACCCCATCCATGCTCAGCCACCCATCCATCCATGCTCAGCCACCCATCCTCACCCATCCTCACCCATCCATGCTCACCCATCCAGCCAGCCTCACCCAGCCATGCTCACCCATAGCTTGTAGACTCTATAACCTTCACAAAGACCAAATAATGTACACTAATTTGTTTTTTTTTTACCAAAGATATGTAGCAGTATAAATTTTGGCCAAAATGTATGAAGAAAAATTACTAATTTGCAAAGTTTTATAACAGAAACGAAGACAATTTATTTTTTTTTTACAAAATTTTCGGTCTTTTTTTAATTATAGCGCAAAAAAATAAAAAACCCATCAGTGATTAAATACCACCAAAAGAAAGCTCTATTTGTGTGAAAAAAGGATGCAAATTTCATATGGGTACAGTGTTGCATGACTGAGTAATTGCCATTCAAAGTGTGATAGCGCTGAAAGCTGAAAATTGGTCTGGTTAGGAAGGGGGTTTAAGTGCCCAGTGGTCAAGTGGTTAAAAAAGGCTTGTTTGGCGCCAACGGTGCGCAGGGGCAGGTGCGCGCGAACGCGCACAGGCACGCCAATTATTCAGAAAAGGCCATTTTTCCTAACATTGTGCATGACCTCTGGCTTGGCTATCGGATTTCCCTGTGCCTGTACCCTTACAAGACTCCTAGACTCTTAAGCACGCCAGTCAACTACTTACCAGCTGTTCCTGTGGAGTGCTGTCATACCATCACATTACTGGCAAAATGTGCTTCTTTGGGCACTGCACTCCCTGTACCCACCTCCAGGGAGGTATTGCACTTAGCCGCAAGGGGAGCCCTCTAGCATCTCGGCCTCATACCAGCATCCTGACCCAGGGACCCTCATCTGTCCTCATATCCAACCACGATGGTGTCACCCCTATCCGTGACAGCACGCAGATTTGGGGTGCACATCTTGACCATACACTGCCGGCCCGAAACTATGCTGCATCTGGTGGCAGACGGTGGCAAGTGACACACTGCATCTGGTGGCTGGTGAAGTGACAAGTGACACACTCGGGGCTCCTACTGATTCTGCATTATGGTAAGTTGAACTATTTCATTTTATATTACAATGTAATAATAGAAATAATGCACTTCAATCATCCTGACACCATAACAACCATGGAGCTGGGAGGATTGAAGCGCTAACACCAGGTGTTTTGGTGTATCCTTATGATTGTTAAACTTTCTGGAATACACATATTGCTATTGTGGTGTAGGACCTGGGCCTGCTGTCCCTCCATTCCTCTTTCTTTCCTTCCTTCTCTTTCCTTCCCCTCCCTATTTCTTTCCTTCTTCTTCCTCCATCCCTCATTCATCTCAGACTCGAACCACATTCCCTTTAAGGCACGCCCCTTCCAAACTACGCCCACATTTAGATTTAAGCCACGTCCATTTTCTGAGTAGCGCCAAGCAATCAAGTCCTCCCCAGGACCGTCTTCATAGAAAATGAATCAAGGGATGAGGTATGCATGGTAACAGTTTTGGGCTATTTTTGCTTACGCCCTTCTTCAAAGACCAAATACCTGCCACTGACCATACTCCCAACATGTTATATAGATTACTAGTATCCATCTGACAGTAATTACGTTAATTGATTACAAGTAATATGGAATCGGTGTAATCTCTTTACAATAAAATCCTTATACAATTCATTCAAAGTATACACTATATCAGATAAGAACAATGTATCTAACAGGTGTAATTAATTATTCTACATTACAGATATGGTCGGGACCTCGCAAGACTGGAAAAATCTGAAAAAATTAAAAATTGAAGAATAAAAATAAAATAAAAAATAATAACACAAATTAATTATTTGTAGATGTCAATTCAAATACCACATAATAAAAATAAAACCAAGTATTAACATAATCACAATATCCATCAATGTAAGAGGACCCATGATAAAGTCCAACTCTGGTTTTAAACTAGCCCCATCACCCAGATCGATCTCTATGTGTCTATGGCCAGCCTTTTCCAATTAAATAAATAGATACAGATCAAAATCGCTATTTAACCCTTTTGGTTGAAGAGTGCCTGCTGTCCCTCCATCCCTCTTTCTTTCCTTCCTTCTCTCTCCTTCCCTCCCTATTTCTTTCCTTCTTTCTTCCTCCATCCCTCATTCATCTCAGACTCGAACCACATTCCCTTTAAGACACGCCCCTTTCAAACCACGCCCACAGTTAAGTTTAAGCCATGCCCATTTTTCTTGTCCAGCTATGACACGCCTCCAAACGAATGCCCCGCTCCCTAATTATAATATTACCCCGTTTACAGACAAAAAAAGTGTCCCTATAATTTTCTTGACAATGTTGGCAAGTATGCATACAATATACTGTATGTACTGAATATATACTATATACGGTGTGTATATATATATATATATATATATATATATATATATATATATATATATATATATGTACAGTTGTGCTCATAAGTTTACATACCCTGGCAGAATTTATGATTTCTTAGCCATTTTTCAGAGAATATGAATGAGAACACAAAAACACTTCTTTCACTCATGGTTATCAAAAGTTTACATACCCTGGTAATTTTGGTCTGATAACATGCACACAAGTTGACACAAAGGGGTTTGAATGGCTATTAAAGGAAACCATCCTCACCTGTGATCTGTTTGCTTGTAATTAGTGTGTGTGTATAAAAGGTCAAGGAGTTTCTGGACTCCTGACAGACCCTTGCAGCTTTCATCCAGTGCTGCACTGACGTTTCTGGATTCTGAGTCATGGGGAAAGCAAAAGTATTGTCAAAGGATCTACAGGAAAAGGTAGTTGAACTGTATAAAACAGGAAAGGGATATAAAAAGATATCCAAGGAATTAAGAATGGCAATCAGCAATGTTCAAACTCTGATCAAGAAATGGAAAATGAGGGGTTCTGTTGAAACCAAACCACGGTCAGGTAGACCAACTAAAATTTCAGCCAAAAATTGCCAGGAAAATTGTTCAGGATGCAAAGACAAACCCACAAATAACTTCAGCACTCTCTGAAAACGTGGTGTGGCTGTTTCAAGATGCACAATAAGGAGGCACTTGAAGAAAGATGGGTTGCATGGTCGAGTCACCAGAAGAAAGCCATTGCTACGCAAATGCCACAAAGTATCCTGCTTACAATGCGCCAAACAGCACAGAGACACGCCTCAAACCTTTTGGCACAAAGTCATTTGGAGTGATGAAGCCAAAATTGAGCTTTTTGGCCACAAACATAAACCCTACATTTGGAGAGGAGTCAACAAGGCCTTTGAAACACGGAGGTGGACCGCTGATGTTTGAGGGATGTGTGAGCTACAAAGGCACAGGAAATTTGGCCAAAATTGATGGCATGATGAATGCAGTATGTTATCAAAAAATACTGGAGGAACATTTTCATTCATCAGCCAGGAAGCTGTGCATGGGACGTACTTGGACATTCCAACATGACAATGATCCAAAACAAGGCCAAGAGGACCTGTCATTGGCAACTGCAGAATAAAATGAAGGCTCTGGAGTGGCCATCTCAGTCTCCTGACCTCAATATCACTGAGCCACTCTGGGGAGATCTCAAACATGCAGTTCATGCAAGACGGCCCAAGAATTTCCAGGAACTGGAGGGTTTTTGCCAAGAGAAATGGGGAGCTTTACAATCTGAAAAGATAAAGAGCCTCATCCACAAATACCACAAAAGACTTCAAGCTGTCATTGGTGTTAAAGGGGGCAATACGCGGTATTAAGAACTGGGGTATGTGAACTTTTGATCAGGGTGATTTGTGTAGTTTCTGTTGTCATTATGATTTAAAAAGAGTAAACACAGTTGATTGATAATAAATGGCATTTAGCCAAACACCAACCACGAGTGAAAGAAATGTAGCATTGCCCCCTTGAGGGTTGCTTAAAGAATCAATTCCCCCTTGGATCTCCTCATTCAGAGTGTCCTGCACCATTCCTACACTCTTGGTTCACTCATATTGCAAGGTTTAATGAATAATAACTCTATTCCAGTAATGGAGACCACAAAACAGGTAGAATTATAAAGGTTTACTTTAACTCTTGTTTTTGCAAGAAATAACAACTTTAAAACTGCAAGTATTACAATCTTTCACATAAGAAGTCACAACTGAGGATTCTAGTGAACAAAGGGGGTAAATGATTTGTACACTTTCACCACTCCCTGTATTCTCCAACCACAACAATAGTTAAGAAAAATGTAATTCCTCTAATTGAGTTTAACTAATACCTAAAGGGTCTTTGTGAAAAAGGTAATTTGGTAATATCTATTGAAATTGACCAGAGAAATAGTACAGTAAATCCCTATTTCAAATAGATGACCCAAAGGATAAATTGGTACCACCCAGTGGATTCTGTTTAAAAGGATAAACAATATTCTATAATGCGCAGATATGCTATATCACTTAGCAGTTAAACTATAGCTAAGCGACTACACTAGGTAATTATGACTTCTGTTTAACTTCACCTATTCTGGCTAGAGAGTTCTTAGGAAATTAAGCAATACCAAGCATATAGCCCTGAGTATAACTGGGGAGAAGATGAGATGATTTAGATGCAGCAATCCTGTCTTGAAGAGTTCAAGCAGTCTTCTGCCGGCAATGAGAATTTAGGTACCGATAAATACTTTGTCCTTTCAATCACTGGGATGAGGCACAAAGAGGTTCAATTCCACTGCATTAAAGAAGACTTTGTAGTGCACACTGGCTTCTTTGAATACACTCTTATGTGTGGGCCTGCACCCGCTCACCAACACCAAAGGACTGTATGCGAACAGACACTTGAGATGATGATGCTGGTAATGCTGGGACCGTTAGTTCACACAGGCTGCTTGCTCCTGGGAGGTAGAAGGCATCCACTGCACCCGTTGCAGCTCTCCTGATCGGCGGACACGACTGTTGCAGCAGCTGCTGTGGCTTCTATCCAAGCAGAGATGAGTTTCAGATGGCACTGTGGTTCATTCACTGATGCAGGAGAGCGATAGCTAGCTGTGTCACCTGCAGATAATTCACTTGGGTGGAACCCTGTACATAGGTCGCAGGCCTATATCTGATAGCAGCAACACACAGGGCTCCTCTCTGATCGATCACGCCATTCCCGAGAGGCCATTGTTAGCTCCTCCTTCCCCTCAAATAAGTCTCCTACAATGCATTGCACCTCCCAGAAGCCTCCAGCGTAGCACAGCCTGATGGGAAATGGAGTCCTTCACAAGAGTCTGCTGACTGTTTCCTCTTTCCACACTGCAACTCCCACAAAGCATTATCCTTGCTGCAATTACAGTCTTATTCAAAAGCAAACACTAGAGGGAGTTCCCATGTTAAGCAACGAACACCATTGTCTGTATGCCAGAGGAATATTTCTGAACTCCTGGCTACATAAATACTGTGTATATACAGTATCTCACAAAAGTACACCCCTCACATTTTTGTAAATATTTTATATCTTTTCATGCGACAACGCTGAAGAAATGACACTTTGCTACAATGTAAAGTAGTGAGTGTACAGCTTGTATAACAGTGTAAATTCACTGTCCCCTCAAAATAACGCAACACATAGCCATTAATGTCTAAACTGCTGGCAACAAAAGTGAGTACACCCCTAAGTGAAAATGTCCAATTTGGGCCCAAAGTGTCAATATTTTGTGTGGCCACCATTATTTTCCAACACTGCCTTAACCCTCTTGGGCATGGAGTTCACCAGAGCTTCACAGGTTGCCACTGGAGACCTCTTCCACTCCTCCATGATGACATCATGGAGCTGGTAGATGTTAGAGACCTTGCGCTCCTCCAACTTCCGTTTGAGGATGCCCCACAGATGCTCAATTGGGTTTAGGTCTGGAGACATACTTGGCCAGTCCATCATCTTTACCCTCAGCTTCTTTAGCAAGGCAGTGGACACCTTGGAGGTGTGTTTGGGGTCATTATCATGTTGGAATACTGCCCTGCGGCCCAGTCTCCGAAGGGAGGGGTTCAAGCTCTGCTTCAGCATGTCACAGTACATGTTGGCATTCATGGTTCCCTCAATGAACTGTAGCTCCACAGTGCCGACAGCACTCATGCAACCCCAGACCATGACACTCTCACCACCATGCTTGACTGTAGGCAAGACACACTTGACTTTGTACTCCTCACCTGGTTGCCGACACACGCTTGACACCATCTGAATCAAAAAAGTTTATCTTGGTCTCATCAGTCCACAGGACATGGTTCCAGTAATCCATGTCCTTAGTCTGCTTGTCTTCAGCAAACTGTTTGCGGGCATTCTTGTGCATCATCTTTAGAAGAGGCTTCCTTATGGGAAGACAGCCATGCAAACCAATTTGATACTGTGTGCGGCTTATGGTCTGAGCACTGACGGGCCAACCCCCCCCACCCCTTCAACCTTTGCAGCAGTGCTGGCAGCACTCATACATCTATTTCCCAAAGACAACCTCTGGATATGACGCTGATCATGTGCACTCAACCTCTGTGGTTGACCATGGCGAGGCTTGTTCTGAGTGGAACCTGTCCTGTTAAGCCACTGTATGGTCTTGGCCACCATGCTGCAGCTCAGTTTCAGGGTCTTGGCTATCGTCTTATAGCCTAGGCCATCTTTATGTAGAGCAACAATTCTTTTTTTCAGATCTTCAGAGAGTTCTTTGCCATGAGGTGCCATACTGAACTTCCAGTGACCAGTATGAGTGAGTGAGAGCGATAACACCAAATTTAACACGCCTGCTTCCCATTCACATCTGAAACCTTGTAACACTAATGTGTCACATGACAACCGGGGAGGGAAAATGGCTAATTGGGCCCAATTTGGATATTTTTACTTAGGGGTGTACTCACTTTTGTTGCCAGGAGTTTAGACATTAACCGCTTCAAGACCGCCTGCCGTCATATGACGGCGGCAGTTTGAAGTGGAATACCGCTCAGCGGTGGATACCCCCCTCCCGCCGGTTTCCGGTCATCTCCGCCGCTTACCGGACCTGCCGGCAGTGGGGGAGATGATCGGGTCTGTCCCCCCCAGTGTACGTGTCAGCATTTTACTGTAAATATGAGACCTGAGGTCTTTTTGATCCCAGATCTCATATTTAGGAGGTCCTGGCATGCTTTTTTCTATTACAAGGAATGTTTACATTTCTTGTAATAGGACTAAAAGTGATCTTTTTTTTTTTTTAACAGTGTAAAAATAAAAATTAAAAAGTAAAATAAATAATTAAAAAAAAAAAATTTAAAGGGCCCGTCCCCGCGAGCTCGCATGCTGAAGCGAAGCGAACACATACGTAAGTCCCACCCACATATGAAAACGGTGTTCAAACCACACATGTGAGGTATCGCCACGATCGTTAAAATGAGAGCAATAATTCTAATACTCGACCTCCTCTGTAACTCAAAACTGCTAACCTGTAGATTTTTTTAAACGTCGCCAATGGAGATTTTTATGTTGCAAAGTTTGTCGACATTCCGCAAGCAGAGGCAAAAAACTGGCCTAACTTTACTGTTGTCTTATTTTTTAACTCATAAAACTGAATTTTTGAAAAAAAAAAAAATCACACTTGTAAGACCGCTGCGCAAATACGGTGTGACGTAAAGTTTTGCAATGGCCGCCACTTTATTCTCTAGGGTGTTAGAAAAAAAATATATATAGTAATTTTGTAGCAAAAAAACCTGATTTTAACTTGCAAACACCGAACTCCAAAAAGAGGCCCGGTCTTAAAGTGGTTAATGGCTGTGTGTTGAGTTATTTTGAGGGGGGAGTAAATTTACACTGTTATACAAGCTGTACACTCATTACTTTGTCACGTGAAAGGTATAATAAAATATATACTAAAACGTGAGGGGTGTACTAACTTTTTTGAGATACTGTATATATGTATATATATATATATATAGATAGATAGATAGATAGATAGATAGATAGATAGATAGATAGATAGATAGATAGATAGATATTCATGTATAAACCGCATCAGATGGCTGGATAACAATCTGGACTCCTAAAATGATGCTAGCAGCGCTGTAAGAAAATTATCCAAAAAATAGCAGTTCATATTGACAGAAAAAAGTCCAAACTGTATGTGTGTATATACACTGAAGGCTGGATCCGACTCAAGTCACCTCCACCACACCACGTGAAGAACTTTGGGGGGATGAGACCCCCCTAAGTGGTTGAACTCACCAGAGATCAGAAAAGTATGCGCTCACAGAATCACCAAAGGTGTCCTCCCAGGATCATCCTCATCGGTCTATTATACCTTCTGCCCCTGGTCAGGATATCACCATTCCTTCAACCAACACCTTTAAATCAAAAGCGCTCCACATAGTGTAATATGAAACTGGTACTTTTATTGAGCGACAAGGTACATAAAAACCCCCCTCCAGAAGTACACTCACATTGAATAAAACCAAAGAAAACGTAGTTAAAAATCAGCGGCCACTAGACAGCCCCGTCTCACCGCACATGCCAACACTGGCGGCGTCTCCCGGGTGCGAGGCGATCTTGGGTCCGCTCAGAATGACAGCCGTGTGGTCACGCCTGACGCGTTTCGTCATCACTTCGTCTGAGGGCGTGACCACACGAGCACGGCGTCCCTACTTTATTACCGGAGGACTTACAATTTAACCCTCTCCTCTCTTTTTGGATCGCGGTCGGAGTGAGCCATCACATTGCAGCACCTGGACCAAGATGTAACCCTTAATGGAAGTATCTACTCGTAATCTGCTTCACACACGTCCAGTGTGTAGGGTCTGCTGCATGGCTCAGCCTTCTAATTATACACCATCTCCGGATGTTAAAACACCATCACGCAGATATGTCCTTATACCAGAAAAGCATAAATCCGACTCTAGCCTGTCAGCACACTCAATAAGGGCTACAATCCACTGAAAGATCTGAGTTCACACATACACGGAGCAATCTTCACCTGCAACCATATACCACAAATAGCGGCAAACCTCGTTCAGAAACCTCATAATAGTCTATGCTATCACAGGTCATACCCCAACTGCTCCAACTACACCATGATTGGAAGCCTGGAAATTAGTAACATGATTAAACAATGAGATGTCATGTAAACTGGAAAAAAAAAAAAAAAAAATATTAGCCCTAAATGTCCACATGTACGGACACACTGTCTGTAACCTCACAGCTCAAACAGCAATATTTCCTGGCCAGATAATTTAGAAAGCCCTACCTCGGAACTCACAGACATAGTCTGCGAACCCCATACTGCATACAACTGCCGACCATTAGCTACCAACCTGATCGCACAGGTGACAGATACCCGCTAGTCCAACCATCGATTACCAGCCGTCAACATACGTCATACCCCAAGCGTCTGATACAGACACTCAAGGCTCCATCCCGAAAGATTTAATAGACCGGTCCTTTATAACGACAAACTCGACACTCCAATGTCTGTCACACAGGCATGTACACCTGTAAATCCCGATTATAAAAAAAAAAAAAAAAAAGGTCAAATGTACTGTAGAGTAACAAATTAGTACAATGATTAAAGGTCCGAAGGTTAGTACCACATCAACCTCGTCAACCCCATACTGGACACTATCGTATCTGATAATACTCCAAAGACTTG
>BLSH010007220.1:80160-94981 GCA_018402905.1 Glandirana rugosa
GAGTGTACATCTGGAGGGGGGTTTTTATGTACCTTGTCGCTCAATAAAAGTACCAGTTTCATATTACACTATGTGGAGCGCTTTTGATTTAAAGGTGTTGGTTGAAGGAATGGTGATATCCTGACCAGGGGCAGAAGGTATAATAGACCGATGAGGATGATCCTGGGAGGACAACTTTGGTGATTCTGTGAGCGCATACTTTTCTGATCTCTGGTGAGTTCAACCACTTAGGGGGGTCTCATCCCCCCAAAGTTCTTCACGTGGTGTGGTGGAGGTGACTTGAGTCGGATCCAGCCTTCAGTGTATATACACACATACAGTTTGGACTTTTTTCTGTCAATATGAACTGCTATTTTTTGGATAATTTTCTTACAGCGCTGCTAGCATCATTTTAGGAGTCCAGATTGTTATCCAGCCATCTGATGCGGTTTATACATTGTTACTACTTACTTTAAGCAGCAGCTTTACTACGGTGTACGAATGTTGTGATATATAGCATTTAACCGTGTTCCTTTCCAGGGCGCTGATTTTGACATTACTTTATTTACTATTAACAAAGTGTCATCTGGGTTTTAGATAGATATTCATGTTTTGCTCCTGACATAAAGCTAATCCTAACAAGAAAGTGGTTCTTTGGGAGACAACATTTGTATGCCTAGGTTGATCACGTAAGCACAGTCCTCCTATCACTGCTTGCAGGGAGTTGCTCTTGAAAAATGTGCCCCACAATGTAAAATATCTACACATCGATGATTTTACAAGAAATGTGAAAAATGTAAACATCATATCTACTTTATCTTAGTAAACGTCCCCAGTATTTATACAATGAATGCTGAATGATTGCAATTTTTTGCATTACCAAGACATGAACTGCTTGACTGTGCAGCTACTGTGAAACACTGGACAGTGCTATCACTGTATAAAAGTCTGTGTACGGATCAGCTGCTGGTGAAGAATGTGGAAAATGGACTTCATGGAATTTGGGCTATTGTAAGTAGCAGGGGGAAAGAGGGGCCCTCAATACAAAGTAACTTCCAGGAACTAAAAGAATGTGAAAAGATGGACGGACTGTATAGGTACATAGCATTATACATTAAATATTTTATATAGTCACAAATGCTTAAATATTTATGTATTGTGTTATCATTTATTGTGCGTGGGCACTTGCCATTTTGTTTTTCCTTTAACAAACTTGCCGTCAGCTATTGTTCTGGGACGACGTCATATGAGGTCGCCCCTTTAAGCCGGGATTGCGCGCAATTGGGCGTGTGCATCCCGGCTCTGTCGGTGGTGGCGTGTCCCCGGGACACACCGCGTCACCGACGGGGGATGAACAGCCATTGGTCATGGCTGTTTACCATGTAATCGGCCGTGACAAAATCATGGCTGATCATAAATGGCACTTCCCCCATTCGCACGCCGCATGTGCGCGATCAGGAGCGTGCTGCGCGTGCACGTCGGTGGCGGCGCGTTCCCAGGGAACACTGCCTGTCACCGACACTGGTGTCAGCCGCCGGCTGGCGGCTGTTACCTTGTGATCGGCTGTGATCTACTTCACAGCCGATTGCATGTAATGTAAACAGAGCAGTAACTCACTGTTACCAGCTCTTCTCTCCTCACAGTTTCCAGTGTGAGGAGAAAAGAACTAGGATCAGTGAGTTATTGATCTGTAAAGCAAAAACATACACCTGTCACATCCCCCCTGCCCCCCCCCCCCCCAATGCACCAGTCACCCAACAGTCACCCCATCTGCCCCCATAAAGTGTACCTGTCATCATAAAGTGTACCTGTCATCAGACTGTCATCATAATGTGCACCTGTCACCCATCACCCATCAGTGACCGTGGCATGTCACCCCTCACCCGTCAGTGACCGTGGCCTGTCACCCGTCACCCATCAGTGACCACCGCCAGTCACCCGTCACCCATCAGTGACCACCGCCAGTCACCCATCAGTGACCGTGGCCTGTCACCCATCAGTGACCACCGCCAGTCACCCGTCACCCTTCAGTGACCACCCCCATTCACCCATCAAGCATCTGTGACCACCGCCAGACACACCGGTCACCCATCAGTGACCACCGCCAGACACCCGTCACCCATCAGTGACCTCCACCAGTCACCCGTCACCCATCAGTGACCACCACCAGTCACCCGTCACCCATCAGTGACCACCACCAGACACCCATCACCCATTAGTGACCATCACCAGACACCCGGTACCCATCAGAGGCCACCGCCAGTCACCCATCACCTATCAGTGACCACCGCCAGTCACCCGTCACCCATCAGTGACCTCTACCAGTCACCCATCAGTGACCACCACCAGACACCCATCACCCATCAGTGACCGCCACCAGTCACCCATCACCTATCAGTGACCACCGCCAGTCACCCATCACCCATCAGTGACCTCCACCAGTCACCTGTCACCCATCAGTGACCACCACCAGACACCCATCACCCATCAGTGACCACCACCAGACACCCGGCACCCATCAGTGACCACCGTTTTCCTGACAGACTCCATGGCAGCATATGTATGGGATTTAACTAGACATACACCTCATGGGTGGGCAATGCTGAAAATGCTGAACCAAAGGCTTTAATTCGTACCGTCAACAGATGGGCCCTTCAAGCCACAAAAAACAGAGGATACCGAAGTAGGCTCTGCATAATAATGAACCATAAATGTATTGATTGAGGGCCGCAAGGCCGCCCTATGGACTATATTGGGAGCCACATGCTGCGAAGCTGCCCGAGATGTAGACACACTTCTGGTTGAGTGAGTGGTCACCACCTCCAGAGAGCCAAGCCCTCAGCTCTGAGCCTGTTGGATGGCCCGGACAACCCGTGCCACCATCATCCTAGATGAGGCACATTTCCCATGTTCTTTTCTGCAAAGAATGAAAAGGCATTCTAAAGCCTGAAGGATGCTATAGCTTGCAGATATAATAATATCTGAGAGATTCCTAGAACCAAGAAAATCATCATCTTATACATAGCTCACATTTGTTTGGCACTTGCCAAGTCACGCATAGTAGCGCAAAAGTCAGACCACTTATTTGTGAAAGAAAGGGTATTGCTGAGAGCCAAACTCAGGATTCCACAACATGACATCTCCCATGTCTAAAGGACGTATGTTAGTACCCTAAAGGTTAGCAGAACAATTCCTTGGTACCCATGAAATGATGTAATCTTCAGATTCGAGTCGAGCATAGGCAACAGCGCCACTCACTCTGGAAAGAGTCTTAAGAAAGGTTCTCCATGGCGATGCCTCAGTTTGAGGCTTTATATGCGATGTGATAGCCACGAGAAAGGTAAATTTGACAGAGGTCTTGTAGGGACAATCTTAGAATACTGTGCTCCAATTCCCGAGGGAGTCGAGAACAAGAGGGAGGTACCATTTGGGAAGCCTCTGCTTACTCCAAAGTCTGAGCCTAGGTCATGACAGAAGTTCTGGCCTGAGGGAATGGGCTCTGGTTTCCGGTAGCTGATCCGCGCTAACACAGGGAGCCATGGCGAATACGGCACCTCTGCCTCTACCTCCACGACTTCTGTTTTGAATCTTCACAAAAACCTGAGGTTGACCGGAACAGGAAGAATCGCACAGGTCCCGCTGCATATCCAATAATCTGTCAGGCCCCTGTCCTGAAGCCTTGGAGATACCAGCCCTGTGTATACGTTAGCAGATATTATGATATCATGCGTTGGCAGCTTTTTGAGTGATATCCTTTACAGAATACTTTACTTTCATGGAGAAATAGCAGAAATAGCAGAACATGTCTTCTAGCATGGAGATGGGAACAGGAACTATACAAGCGCACACTAGATACAGAAGGTACATCCTGTGATAATATTATAACACAGAATACACACTAATACTGCAGTGCCACCTACTGGTATAGACAGTTATAGTGTATATATGTAGTTTACAGTACCAAGCAACTTTACTGTTGTACCTCCAACAGCATAAAATTTCTCCAACTTCTTGGTGCACCGGGAGACAGACAAGTTGATTTTGGACTGACCCCCAGGGACCTGCCTGAAAACTACCACATGGAGAGACCATTTGTTGCGTTTTCAGTTGGACTCTGGAAAGAAAGCCTGTTAGAATCATTCAGGATTCCGGGGACATAAACCGATGAGATGTTGGTTAGATTCTTCTGAGTCCAAGGTATACTGGCTTGTAGGGAGCAGAAGGCTGCCAGTAATTCCAGAATGTTTGCACACTCCTGTGAAACTGACAGCCCTACCTGTCCTGCATTATCCCTGATAGGCAGTAAGCCCCCCGTTTTGTATCGCTGGTATCAAAGGCGATTGTGAAGCAGGAGATGGGGCAATGGAATGGCCAATAAATACCTTTCTCCGTTGCAGCCACCTAGGGCTCTCTCATGACTGATGACCTGCATTCTACATCCTAGCTCCCTCTGCTGGGGAAACCCCTTATGGAAGGGCCGCATTCTCCAGAGCGTCCACTTGACCATTGGCTACGTAGACACCATAGTGCCGATAATTTTAGATACTGAAAGGTGCGCAGGTGGGAAGAAGACTGACAGAGATTCAGGTAACGATGCAAGTTAACGTTTAGGTCTATGAAATGAGCAAGTCACCTGGCTGGATCCCAATCATAAACTTCTCCTTTTAGATGAGAAATGTTTTAGGTGTGTGAGGTCTATAGCTGGCCTCTGCAAGCCGTTCTTTATCACCAAGAAGAGGGACAAGTGCATGCCCAGAAATCTTCCGCCTTCTGGGACTGGCACAGCAGCACTTTGCGACACCAGAGACCTTACATAATACAAGAGTATCTGCCTCTTTACCTCGGAGTAAGGTACATCTGGGAAAACAAAACTGAGCTGAGGAGGAAATCCGAAGGCCCATGCGTATCCTGAAACTACCGTTTTAAAGTTCCAACAGTCGAGACCCCCAACTCGGCTCCTCGGAAACCTGAGGTCAGGTTCACTTAGCCGACAACTGAGGGGACACCTGGCCTCTCCACCAGCTTTTCCCAAAATCCTGACCTGGTCTGTAAAGCGTGCGACCCCCGCACACACTGAACATGGTGTTCTAAAACACGTATTCTTCCGGCCTAGCAGACGCCAGTCCTGAGGCAAAACCCAACTGTGGCCCAGGTTATGGTGCTATTCAGCTCGTTGCAAACTATGAAGCTCTCTCAAGAGGATCTTGCACCACACCTGCTAGGGGCAGGATCCGCAAGCCAAAGCCAGAGCCATGGCATTTATTTAGCCGTAGCTAGTCAGAACATTACTACAATGTGTATGATGTCAAATGAAGCCTCGTCCTGGAACCTACCGCCAGCTCTGGCTCCTGAACTACCAGGTTTCTGGTCGCTTCATCTGAAAGGTTTTGAATACTGCATCCGCATTCTTCTTCCACATTTTCAGTGCTATAAACATGGCCACTGGAGCCTCAGCCGACTTTCAGCCCAATCACCGCATCTTCCAGGGAAGAGTGACCGGCTTGCTTGCCTTAGTAAACATCAACAAGTAGAGAGGCAGCCTTTCGATACTTCACATCCTTATCCTTGAATGGATAGAGCTTGGCCTGCTCAGAAGGAAGGTATATCTTGCGACCTTGCTCATCCAAAATGATGTCCCCATTAGGAATGGGGAGAATAGGACACTCTCTCTGAGGCTACGTCTCCGCTATTGCGACCCCAAAGGCGCATGATTCAGAGCGCGACTCTGGAGTGCAACTCCGATACGACTAAGTGCAGTCCCCGATCCAACTTTACAGTCTCTGGAACAGAGCTGCATCAAAGTCGCACAGAGGTAGTGCAGGAACCTTTCCAGAGTTGCTGCAACTTTAAGGCACATAGATTGGAATGCATGACAAGTCGCACTGGAGGAAACAGAACCCAAGGTGCTTACAGAACTTCCTCTTGCTTTGCAGGAGACTCTACAGGTTCTACCCATGCAAATGCCCTCTTCATAGCTTTGACCAAAAGGGCACCACAAGGGCAAAGTGACTCTCTCTGCCTCACTGTCTGAGGTCCTTATAGATGGATGGCATGGTTGGGATGGTTCCCGCTCTTCCTAGCCATCCTAGTGGGAGAAACACGCCATAATGGCTAGTGGGCATTGCATGTAGCTTATACCCTACTCTTTAAGGGGTTCTTGCACCCGTGCCTCACCAGAGACTTTATTTGATGGAAATCCTTTTCTCCAACCGCTCGGGCATAATATTGCTCACACAGAGACCTGCCCTCTGGAACCTGAATCCCGTATCCCCAGCAGGCTCCTTCCTTGAAGCGGCTGACATAGCGGTGAGTGCGGTGCTTAGAGGATTCAGAGCTTCTGCTATGAAGGCTGGATCTTTTCAGTGACTTATGATGACTAAATCTGGATGAAGAAAGTTGATGTTGTGACCTAAAGAGGTCTTACTGATCTCATGCTGTGTATTGTCAATCTGACCTAGAAGGACTCACAAAAAAAAAGCACAAAATAGGGTAGAAAGGAAAGGACTAAGAACCCGAAAGTGTGCCCAGGCAAGCAAGGAAAGAAAAGGGTTAACACCCTCTCAAACTTGCTACACAAGGGCTGGCCACAGGGGGAGCAGTAATACATCTGGTGTGTGAACTGCACAGATAACCAAACTGCACAGGTGATACAATCACACCAAGACAGCACACAAGGTTGTATTGCAGAGCATAAACCTGTGATGAATGCACACAGCATTGGAGACTGCTGCAAGCTGTCCACAGAGAAAAACACAATATCAACAGTACTGACCGTTGATCGAATTTCTCCCTCTGCAATTACACCTGCGCTGAGTCCCTGGGCAGGAATAACTCAGGGACACTAGGCCATTAGAGAGAGCGGCGGCTTGGAACGCAGGTGCGCTCCAGCCACCATAGGCTGGAAGACATTAAAGCCAGGAAAAGAAAACAAACAGATAAACACACAAACTGTTGCCATGGAGTATGCAATAGAAAGGTATACATCACCGCACACGGCATCCCCCATGACTACGCCTGGATACAGAAGACGTTTGTTGCTGCATGGGCTCAAGGTGTTTATAGCCGCCTGATCTTAGCTAGGCTATTAAGCCGTACTGCTGCTTCGCCTGCCAATGGCTAGGCTTGAGCTCTTCATGGCACCGCATCCATCACCCTTCTCCACCCCGCTCATGGCTGGGGTTTGCTGGAGATTACACATGATGCCACATCCATCACCCCTCTTCACCCCACTCACACCTGGAGACTGCTAGGGATTTACATGGGACAGCATCCATTGCCCTTCTCCTCCCCGCTCATAGCTGAGGCTGCTGGAGATTTTACATGGCACCGCATCCATCACCCCTTTTCACCCCACTCACCGCTGAGGACTGCCGGGGATTTACATGGGACTGCAGCTATCGCCCTTCTCCTACCCGCCGATGGCTGGCAATTGCTGGAGACGTCACATGTCTTCTGGGGCACAGCTTGCCGAACAACCAGGCCTCGATCGTGGACACTTTATCCAAGGTAAGACTTCAATCATTCTGGTCTTCAGGAGGAGGAAAAAAAAGGAACACGGCCTCTGGCTCTGAGCCTAAATTTATGGGAGTGGGGTCCTATAGGAGTGGAGAGGAGGCGGGATTGACCCATACGTATGCTGCCATGGAGTCTGTCAGGAAAATGCGGTTTCATTGTTTTCCCACATTTTCCAAAAACTACTGGAAAAACATGACATGTTCAAAAGACTCATTATGCCTCATAGGTTATACGTTGGGGTGTTTTCTTTCCAAAATGGGGTCATTTTGTGGGCAATTCCATTGCCCTGGTGCTCCAGGACCTTCAAAAGTGTAATAGGTAGGTGGTTGAGAAATGAGACAACTTTGTGTAAAAAAAATGCGTTTTCATTTTTTTCCCACATTTTCCAAAAACGACTGGAAAAAAATTAACCTTTCAAAAGACTCATTATGCCTCATAGATTATTCATTGGGGTATTTGCTTTACAGAATGGAGTCATTTTGTGGGCAATTCCATTGTCCTGGTGCTCCAGGGCCTTCAAAAATGTGATAGGTCATCATAACATTAGATGTGTAATTTATGTCCCTAGAATCCCTGATGGTGCTCCCTGCATGTTGAGCCTCTGTATGTGGCCAGGCTGTGAAAAAGTCTCAGACATGTGGTATCACCATACTCAGGAGGAGTAGCAGAATGTTTTGGGGTGTAATTTGTGGTATGCATATGCTGTGTGTGAGAAATAACCTGTTACAATGACAATTTTGTGGAAAAAAAAATCTTCATTTTGCAAAGAATTGTGGGAAAAAAATTACAACTTCAAAAAATTCACCATGACCCTTACTAAATACCTTGGAATGTCTACTTTCCAAAAAGGGGTCATTTGGGGGGTATTTGTACTTTCCTGGCTTGTTAGGGTCTCAAGAAATGAGATAGGCCATCAGTATATCAGGCGTGATCAGGTGTGATCAATTTTCAATGATTGGCACCATAGCTTGTAGACTCTATAAGTTACACAAGGACCAAATAATATACACTTATTTGGGTTATTTTTTACCAAAGATAGGTAGCAGTATAAATTTTGGCCAAAATTTACAAAGAAAAATTACTAATTTGCTAAATTTTATGACAGGAACAAAAGAAAGGCATTTTTTCACGAAATTTTCAATCTTTTTTTATTTATAGCACAAAAAATAAAAAATCCCCTAGTGATTAAATACCACCAAAAGAAAGCTCTATTTGTGAAAAAAAACAATATTTTTAACTTTTTGCTTTAATACATGTCCAAAAAAAATATATGAAAAAACAATTGTATTCATCAGTTTAGGCCGATATATATTCTTCTACATATTTGTGGTAAAAAAAAAAATCAAAATAGGCGTATATTGATTGGTTTGCGCAAAAATTGCCGCGTTCACAAACCAGGAGAATTTATTTATGGCATTTTTACTATTTTTTTTATTAGTAATGGCGGCGATCTGCGATTTTTATCAGGACTGCGATATTGTGGTGGACATATCGGACATTTTTGACACTTTTTTGGGACCATTGACATGTATACAGTGATCAGAGCTAAAAATAGCCACTGATTACTATATAAATGTCACTGTCAGGGAAGGAGTTAACCTGCAGGGGCCAATCAAGGGGTTAACTGTGTTCCCTAAGCGTGTTCTAACTATGTGGGGGCTGAGCTGGCAGGGGCATGACAGATCTAACTGTTCCCGATTACAGGGATCAGTAGATCTCTGTGATGTCGCCTGACAGAGCGGGAAACCGCTGTGTTTACATCGGCGGTTCCTCGCTTTTCTGCTGTACCAGGCGATCGCGGGTCCCCGGCGGACATCGAGTCCGCCCGACCCGTGGCCATTCTCACACAGAGTGCGGTGGGCACGAGAGTGAGTCACCGGCGGCGTGCCCTCCCAACTGCGCGGATCGCCGTTTATAGACGCGATCAGCGCAGCAGACCCTACTTGCCGTTGTCTTTCTACGCGAGGCAGACGGCTGCTGTGTCTTTCTGTTGCTCCATTCCTCTGTTATCAGTATGATAACTTCTGACAAGTCCTCTGACAACGGAGATAAAACAAGCCTGAAATTTGTGTCAGGTGAGTGCTATAAAAAGATTAGCAGGGAGCTTTTCTTGTCACAGCACAGCTCTGCACATTCCAGCCAGAACACACCGGTTAGCGCTGGGAGCCAATCTCGCTAATCGGATGCCGGTTTTCCAGCATACCAGTTTGACAGAAGCCGGCTTGAATGTCATCCTCGTTTCTCGTGTGTACCAGGCTTTAGATTTGTCTTGACTTCACTAACAAATTTACATTGAATTCCATCTTTAACCTGCTTTAGACATTTTTATCTATAATTTATCACTAAATCTGTCATCAGCTAAATACACCTAAATTCAAAAAGTGACAAGTCAGCGCTCAGTGCTGAAACAATACTAATAATCAAGCCGCTGGCACTAAAAAGGTGGATATATAATCCTTAAACACAATATAAAAAAAATGACAGTGCAGCGCTAAAAACAATTATAAATTTTCAGGAATCAAAAATTGGATCAAACATGAAAATCACCAGAAAAAAGAACAATTAGTGAAAAAAAATGTGAACAGATATAGTGAGTCACTTCAATCAGTCCCTTATCCAGATAGGAAGGTGTCAAGTCATGGGGTGACCCCAAATAGAACTTAAACCTCCTCTGTAGGGGAAACAATCTACCACACTGTGCGGTGCAGTGAATATCATTTGGTCTTTGTGAAGGTTATAGAGTCTACAAGCTATGGTGCCAATCACTGAATATTGATCACACCTGATGTACTGACGAGGCATGGTGAATTTTTTGAAGTTGTAATTTTTTCCCACAATTCTTTGCAAAATGAAGATTTTTTTTTAATTTTTTTTTTTCACAAAATTGTCATATGTTAACAGGTTATTTCTCATACCCAGCATATGCATACCACAAGTTACACCCCAAAACACATTATACTGCCCCTCCTGAGTATGGCAATACCACATGTGTGAGACTTTTACACAGCTTGGCCACATACAGAGGCCCAACATGCAGGGAGCACCATCAAGCGTTCTAGGAGCATGAGTTACACATATCATTTCTTGACTACCTCTTGCACTTTTGAAGGTCCCGGAGCACCAGAACAATGGAAACGTCCAAAAAATGACCCCATTTTGGAAAGCAAACACCCCAACGTATATTCTAAGAGGCATAATGAGTCTTTTGAACATGTCATTTTTTCCACAAGTTTTTGGAAAATGTGAAAAGAAAATGAAAACGCATTTTTTTTTTTTTTTTACACAAAGTTGTCCATTTCTACAATATTTCTAACAACAGCATGTACCTAGCAAAAATTACACCCCACAAAATATTTTGCTAGTCCTCCCGAGTATGGCGATACCACATGTGTGACACTTTTACACAGCCTGACCACATACAGAGGCCCACCATGCAGGGAGCACCGTCAGGTGTTCTAGGGGCATACATTTCAAATCTAATTTGACTACCTTTTACACTATTGTGAGGCACTGTGGTGGCATGGATAGGCACTGTAGTGGCACGGATAGGCAGTGTAGTGGCCCATATGAGCAGTGTAGTGGCATGGATGGGCAGTGTAGTGGCACGGATGGGCAGTGTAGTGGCATGGATGGGCACTGTAGCGGCACAGATGGGCACTGTAGTGGCACGGATGAGAACTGATGTGGTATGGATGAGCATGAATGAGGCACAAATGAGCCATGGATGGGGATAGATGAGCATGGATGGGGATGACTGAGCACGGATGGGATGGATAAGCACGGATGGGGATGGATGAGCACAGATGGGATGACTGAGCAAGAATGAGGATGGATGAGCACGGATGGGGATGACTGAGCATGGATGGGGATGGATGAGCATGGATGGGGATGACTGAGCACGGATAGGGATGACTGAGCATGGCTGGGTGGGTGAGTATGGCTGGGTGAGGATGGCTGGATGGGTGAGTATGGAAGGGTGGCGGAGCATGGATGGATGAGCATGGATGGAGTGAGGATGACTGGGTGGGTGAGCATGGCTAGGTGAGGATGGCTGGATGGGTGAGCATGGATGGGTGGCTGAGCATGGATGGGGTGAGGATGGCTGGGTGGGTGAGCATGGATGGGGTGAGGATGGCTGGGTGGGTGGTACGTGTGGATGGATGGTGGGGGGGTGCAGCTTGTCCCCCACTGTACACGTCCTCTCTCCTCTCACACTGCACAGATCGGCGCAGAGAGGAGAGAGAAGCGCCGGCTTGTTTACATGTGATCGCTCCGTTATTTGACGGAGCGATCACGTGGTGAAAGGCTGCTCACAGCGGCCATTCACCATGATGCGCCAGGTCCCCTGGATGTTCCCGTGTGCGCGCCCTAGGGGACGCTCAGTAAGCGCAAGTTCTGGGAGAACGTCAATAGACGCCCTCCCAGAATTAAGCAACCACCCTGTAGCCGTCATTTGGCTATGGGCTGCAGATTCAACCCTCTAAATGGGATTTTTGGAGGCACAAGACAATTACTCAACAATTGCTTGGAGATAAAAATATTGTTTTATTATATTTGCATAAAAAGGGGAAATAGAAAAACATTGAAAAATGCTTATATATACATAATGAACATTATCACATATATAAAGTGTAACGCTGTAGACTTTACATGCACAAAACCTAATGCATTTGGGTGCTAGTGACCTTCATCAGAGGTAATGACTTGTACATACAAAAGTCTGTATCTGAAAGTACAAAAAGGAAAATGTGAGATTTCAGCCTGTAAAGCATAACTGGCAACCCTAATCTTATTGACTGATGTTTAACATTGACCAATACCTGCCTACGCAGTGAGAGTCCAAATGATAGAGTAATGTTAGGAATGGTAAAAGCATACTGCACCACGTGAGATCACAAGTGACATGGCCAAGCCGCACAGTGTCCCCGACAAGAGCTCCCGGTATCACCCACGGGGAAGAGACAAGGGGGGGGGGGCATGCCCAGGCCAATATGACCTAAATAAAAAGGTTATAGATTTAATCATATAGTAAAAACATATCTCAGAGTTCCCTAGATAGATTGTATAGTACCTCAAATAGATGCAAGATTTGTGAAGACTGGCGTGCTTGAAAGCAGGCGGTAGGGTCAGAATATATGTTGAAAAGCTGAAAAAGCAGCAAGGCAGACCGGACAAAAAACTCCCAATGGACTGCAACAAGAGCAGCCACCAGAGAAAGGGGATTAAATATCTTCAAGTTCAAGGTATCCTCCAATACTGTAACATACAGTAAATAGCAGAATAGTCAGTATATAGTAGATGCCCAAGCTTGACACAACTAAAGCATATATACCGGCTAGACATTTCCTTAAGCAGGAGGGAGAAATGGATCCCGTCGTTTGATCCACACAGTAAACACGGCTGAGACACAGGAAGTTTAAAAGGCTGAGATGTCAGCCCTTGATTGACCAGAAGGAGAAGGCTCCACCTATGTTCCCCCAACAACTCCGCCGCTGGGCGCCTACTGGTGGGAGCTCCCAACCATGTGACGAGGGGCGTCACCGTGCATGAAAAACAGTGACGCCACTGGTCCCGCAGTCGCCGATGCAAGTTCCCTCATGGAGCATGATCAGGAAGTGGGTGAGATCGGGACGGACTCCCGTCCTAACACCCACTAAGATGGAATGATCCTGGTGCTGGGGACCAATGATCCTCCGTACAGCCGCTGGAAGCGGCATGAAAGCTCCATATAGAGGGAAAATTTGCCACCCTAGCCGCAAGGCGGGTGGCTTGGGTGCGCCGGGTGGGGTGGAATACTAAGCGGCGGGAACAAACCACCCCCGAAAGGACACGCGAAAGCAGCCAGCAATCACCTCCTAAAGCATATAGGGACAATTTATAGTGCTGGGCAACCAGTTTAACCATATACAGTGAATCATCTCACATTCAAACATCATACTATATTGTCAATTCACAGAGTAAAATGGTAAGGACTCTGACAATAACAGATATTGCACCAAAAACCCAGGTGAAAAAAAAAAAAAAAACGTTCCCTGATGAACAGGGGGCTAATGTTCCCACCCGTCTGACACAAAGCCCTCTTAAAAGGTCCTATAGGAGATGGTTTCATTTAAGCCTGGAGGCATCGTGGCCTGCAGAAAATGTATCCATCGTGTTTCAGATTGAAGTAAAATTTTATTCCAGTCCCCCCCCACGGGGGCTGGGGTGAACACGGTCCAAGATAAGAAACTTAACCCTAGGAAAGATCCCATCATGCCTATTTGCTACATGTCGACCAAGGGGAAAGTCACAATTAGCTGTTTTCATATGCAGAATGTGTCTATAGGCCCTTTGCCAGAATACCTGAACAGTTTTACCTATGTAAAAGCTACCACAATCACATAGGAGTAGAGTTGAGCGGACACCTGGATGTTCGGGTTAGGCGGGTCCGGCCGAACTGTGCAAAAAAGTTTGGGTTGGGTACCGAACTTAACCCGAACTTTACCCCGGACCTTGAACCCCATTGAAGTCAATGGGGACCCGAACTTTTCGGCACAAAAATGGCTGTAAAAAAGTCCTGGCAAGTGCTAGAGGGTTGCAAAAGGAAGTAAAATGGGGGTAAGAGTAGGACAAGTGCCCTACAAAAAAATGGGGATAGGGAAAATAACTTAAAATCAAATAAAAAAAATAAAAATGGGAAGGGGGGGTGGATTTGGAATAGGAGCCTAGAGGTTGACTAGGCCATGACCGTGGCAGTGTAGGTGGAAGTGGCGGTGGTGGAGGAGGAGGTAGCGAACACTTTTTGTTGTTTGTTTGGGGTTTTTTTTGTCTAATTGGGGTAGCCCCCAAAATATTGAGGCATATTCAAAAAAACAAGTATACCAATGGCTGTTTGAGGCCGGTCTAAATGTCTATTCTGCACAATGAAAAAAGAATAATTAACTGATTGCGCCGTGGATCAACCTAAATTAAAACTTCTAAGTGAGGGAATAATCTTCCCTTAGGAAGGCTGCTGTAAACCAGCGAACTGGACCTTCAAAATTAAATCCAACTAGGTGCCGCGTTAGTCAATTAATAAGAAAAAAGTAACACGTCTTATCTGTAAATCTGGCCGGAGTTTGTCGGTAACCATATGAACAAAAAAACTTATACGGAGTTATAAAACCCCCGATGGGGTTAATCTGTTTTTTTTGGGGTTTGTTTGTTGTTTTTCACAAGCGATGGAGGAGGAGGTGGTGGCGGTGAAGGTGGATGTGACGGTGCCAGTACCGGATCAGTTGGAGATCCGAGGATAAGGTTTAGGTGGGGGGGAAGGGTAAAAATAAAAAAAATAAACTAAAATTCAATA
>BLSH010007221.1:0-18537 GCA_018402905.1 Glandirana rugosa
CAGTCAGTGTGTAGTGGGGGGGCAGTCAGTGTGTAGTGGGGGGCCCCTGGCAGCAGATCCCAGCTGTGTGTGAGGGTTAAGGAGGTGGTGAAGCAATAAAGAGGGAGGGAATTCCTGTAGGGAAACCTCTTCAGCACTCACCGACCTCATGGCAAAGACCCCCAGGCTGCCATCTCGGCTTCTCCTACAGTCCAGCGCAGTGCATCTTCAGGCAGGGAGAGCGGTAATGTGTGAATCAGCCACACCCCTGCCCCGCCCATCAGCTCCATCATCCTGGGAGAATCTATTGTTCTAGGAGTTTCCTCAGAGGCTGGCCACCCTAGGAGGCAGATCTCAGAGCACTGCAGCCAGAGGGAATGTCTGTCGGTCCTTGCAAGCTGATAGAGCGGAGGAGGGGGGGTGTTACACACAGCCTCCCCCCACCACTGATCTGATCGACTTGACAGGGGACAGGGAAAATGCAGGGGCCCCCCATGCAGCTGGGGCCCCTGGGCTTTGCCCAGGTGTGCCTGCTCATTAAGACGGCCCAGCTAGCCGGTAATCGCCAGCCTTAGGTCAGCGAGACTGGATGGGATGGGGAGGGGGTCCAGTGTAAATTTACCTTACAGATGTAGCTCCCTCTACTGTATGGTAGGTGCTAGTGTCACAATTTTTGTTAGGAAAGGCCAATTTGGTCAGTCCTGTTTGTTTCGATTCTAGGCTGGGAGTGGCTCATGGAGTGTGGCTGGTGACTCACAGGCAGCATCACTGGAACTTCCCCTTTCTATTTAGATGCTTCTGGAGTGTTTTAGAAGAAGAGAGGAGGGGAAGAGAAGGTGGGGGTGTTTGGGGAGCCCTGACCAATCCCCAACCTGTCGGGGGGCCTTGAGGGAGCCCCTAGTCTCGGGGGGGGGGGACCTTGGGCTTGGGTGCATCCAGGAGACGAGAAGAGATCCTGGCAGAGAGGCACAAGGAGAGAGCAGGAGAAGGACAACCTGAGAGAGCACTATCAGAGAGATCTCCTGGAGAGGAACTACAAGTGGCAGGTGTCGGCGAGTGACACACACACCCTGGAAAGCTGATAGAGGCACGCCAGAGCAGATTGTGGTGAGAGACAGTCTGAGAAGGGTACAAGAGTCAGTTTGTGTTAGGAAAAGACTTGCTAAGGGTTAGTTGTTTGTGGTTTCCTCTAATCCCTGGAGCAGCAGCAGCCCTATTTAAACTTCCTGCTTCCTGTAGCAAATGCTGTCCGTTCTACAGCGTTTAGTGTGAGTTCCTTGCTTCCTGACTATCTGATACCTGTTCCTGTTACCCGGCCTGCTTTGACCCTGCTCTGAATTCTGCCTGCACCGACCCCGGCTTCTACGACCACTCTACTGCCTGCTCCCTTGTACCTTGCTGCCTGAACGTTACCGACCCAGCCTGCACCCGACCATCCATCCGCCTGAACCCTTGTACCGCACCGCCCGCCAGTTACCGACCCGGACTGCCTCAAGACCCTTCTGCCTGCACGAGCTCCAGCGGACATCTACCTTGCATCAGTGACTGTCCAGCCCTCGTGCCCCCCCCGTGCTCCTGAGTTCCCTGTCTGCACTACCAGGGACTCACGAACCGGGGCCGCAAGAGAGGTACCCCCTGCATAAGCCAGACTCCATCACCAGGTACGTGACAGTTTGGGATTGTGGTGCCGCTGTGGCAGAGGAGAGGGTTGTTGCAGCTGGAAGGGCTGGCAGCACCTGGAAAAGGATGGGCTGGGAGCAGTAGTCCATCAAGGCTAGCTAGCACGTATGTAATTTGCTACACTTTGGGGGCCTGGGGTCCCTGCCTGTAATGGGCGGCTCAGAGGCTGTGCTAACACAACGGCAGGCCTCATCGGAGACAAGTTTGTGCAGGAGAGTGGAACAGGAGTCTTTTGAGAGAAGCAAGTGTGTGCTGACAGAAGAGAAGGAGTGTATATACAAGACGTGTATATAAATGGATCAAGTTTGGATCCAATTCACTGGGCATCCCATAACACCCCAATCCCTATCCAAGTTTAAACCCTCTAATAAAAAAATAAAACGCAAGTACCGGCCTGTTCTTCATGACTCCGGATGAAAGGAAACTGTGATTGAGGGCAGAGTGCCAGGTGGACTACTGCATTCAGCAACCCCCAAGGGGGCAATGGCTACCTACACAGATTTTCTGTAAAGGTGAACTTACCCTTTAATGCTGTGTGGGACAAATGCCTATGGATTCACTCATCACTAACTGGAGATATTGTTCCATAGATAAGATGAGAAGTTGCAGCAGCTGCTCAGAGTCTGAAATAGCAGCCCCATAAGTCTGTTTCTATGGGTTCCTTTAACCACTTCCAGCCCGCGCACTGCCTTTTTACTGCGGCAGTGTGGTTGCACCTATTTATGGCGATTCGCGGACGCGCGGCCAAGGGGGCGAGAGGGCGCCGGCGGCGGCGAGCTCTCATGCCTGGCGCACTCTGCGTGAGTGTGCCCGTGGCTCGGGCTCGAGCCGCAATGAGCTGCCAGAGGGAAAGAACGGGGAACCGCCGAAGTAGTAAACACGCGTGGTTTCCCTCTCTGTCAGGTGGCATGTAAGAGATCTACTGATTCCTGTCACTGGCATCAGTTAGATCTCTGGTGCCCCTGGCAGCCCAGCCCCCTCACAGTTAGGACACGCCTAGGGAATACAGTTAACCCCTTCTCTGCTCCCTGCAGGTTAACCCTTCACTGCCAATGACATTTATACAGTAATCAGTGGATATTTAAATTTCTGATCGCTGTATAAATGCCATTGGTCCCAAAAAAAGTGTCAAAAAGAAGTATAATAAAATAAAGAATAGAGGACCTACAGTGCCTTGAAAAAAAAGTATCCACACCCCTTGAGATTCCCCACATTTTCTCATGTTACAACCAAAAACGTAAATGTATTTTATTGGGGTTTTATGTGATGGACCGACACAAAGTGGCCAATAATTGTGAAGTGGAAGGAAAATAATAAATGTTTTTCATATTTTTACAAATAAATCTGTGAAAAGTGTGTGGGGGCATTTGTATGGCGCCCCCCGGAGTCAATACTTTGTAGAACCGCCTTTCCCCGCAATTACAGCTGCAAGTCTTTTTTGGGGAAGTCTCTACCAGCTTTTAAGGCACAGCATTCGTTTTACTGTAAAAACACATTTTACTGTTCATATTTCTTTAAAAACACCAATCTATACTCTTATTGCACAATAAAGGAACATCATAATAAAATACAAAAATATAAAAAGAGGTCATTAATACTATAGTAAGTTCCCATATAAGTCTTTTTACGTCTCAACGCGTTTCTTGGACATTATCCTTTTCATCACAAGCCACCAATATAGACTTTATATATTTATTATTACAAGGTAACCACATTATTTAACAGTAAAATGAATACTGTGCCTTAAAAGTGCCGTGCCAACACCACTGTGTAATTTTGATGATAAAAAAAAAGTATTTTTGCTGAGGATATAAAATGTTACAAATTTCACATTGAGCCCAAATATTGAGAAAACCCGTCTTCCCACCACTAAATACTCATCACGGCTCTGTTATTTACTATATAATCCAAAGATGTCTTCACCGCCCATGAATCTTCCATAATTTCCCCCTATAATACCCCCCCCCCCCCCGATTATAACAATATGTAGTCCTACACGCAGTGTTAATTTCGTCGACTAAAACTAAAAAGGCATTTTAGTCAAAAGACTAAGACTAAAACTAAATTGAAATTTGACATCAAAATTAACACTGTTCTGTAATGCATGGTCGTACCACAATACAGACGCCAGTTCAGAGGCATTTGAAATGCCAAACAGCTGTAAATTGAACACGGGATTCGCGCGTTCCAAGGCTGTAGCGTTCTGGCGTTTTTAACGCTGAGCCAGCAAAACGCTCACTAACGTGCATTGACGCCGTAGCGACGTTAACCGGCGTTTTCAGGTTAAAAAATAGCTGAGGAATGTTTTTTTAAAAAAATGCCTATTGATGCCGACGCTCATTATTGCAGATGAAAAACGCTGATTTTTGCCTGACATCTGTCCCGATGTTTTGCTATTACGCCCTTGTGTATGAGGCCTTAAACTCAACTGCCTGGAAATGACCTTAACCACTTCAGCCCCGGAAGAATTTCCCACTTTAGGACCAGAGCACTTTTTGCGATACGGCGCTGCGTCGCTCTAACTGACAATTGCGCGGTCGTGCGGCGTTGTACCCAAACTAAATTTGCGTCCTTTTTTTCCCACAAATAGATCTTTCTTTTGGTGGTATTTGATCCCCTCTGCGCCATTTCTGATCACCGCTGTAAACAAAAAAAAGAGCGACAATTTTGCAAAAAAAAACAATATTTCTTACTTTTTGCTAAAATACAAATCCCCAAAAAAATATATAAACATTTTTTTCCATCGGTTTTTGCCGATTTATATATTCTTCATATATTTTTGGTAAAAAAAAATCACAATCGGCGTTTATTGATTGGTTTGCGCAAAAGTTGCCGCGTTTACGGATGATGAGAATTCATTTCTGGGGTTTTTAATTTATTTTTTACTAGTAATCGCGGCGATCTGCGATTTTTAGCGGTACTGCGATATTGTGGCGGACATGTCAGACCATTTTGACACTTTTTTGGGACCATTGGCATTTATACAGCGATCAGTGCTATGAAAAAGCACTGATTCCTGTGTAAATGCCATTGGCAGTGAAGGGGATAACATGGAGGGGGCACTCTAAGGGTTAACTGTGTTCCCTCAGTGTGTTCTAACGCTATGGGGGCTGGGCTGGCAGGGGGAGGGGAGTGATCACGGCTCCCATATACAGGAAGCCTGTGATCACAACCCTTCACCCCCTGTCACAATGGAGATCCTTGTTTACATGCATGGATCTCCGGGGGGGGGGTGATTGCGGGTAACCGGCGGCGATCGAGTCCGCCCTACCCACTCCCTGGCACCCCCGGAACACAGTGAGCGTGCACAATACTCGTTATCGCGGCCGCCGTCAGGTGACGGCGGTTTGCGATAACAAACCACTTTGCCGCCGTCAAGCCACGGTGGGCGGTCGGCAAGTGGTTAAACGACCCTGTGTAAATGTATTGATAAGATAACATAGAGGAAAGTTCAGGGGCAGCTGAAAAAAAACGCCCAAATGCCTCAAAACGTCCATTTACCAGCGGCAGTTTAAACGAGGCCTCTCATTATTATGCATTAAAATTTAATTAGATTTTAGATGACTAAAATGCCCTGGAGATTTAGTCGCCTAAATACGACTAAAACTAAAACAATTGCAGAAGACTAAAATGGTACTAAAACTAAAATGGCATTTTAGTCCTAAAACTAAGACTAAAACTAAATCTAAATTTGCTGCCAAAATGAACACTGCATACCCGTCCCTGGAGCAGCAGCCATGGTCTCTGCGTTGTGTCTCCTTCCTCCGGAGTCCTGGCTCCTCTCTTTTATACTCTCCATCCTCTTTCACCTTCCTCCTCTTCGAATATCGGTGGAAAATTCCATACTTTCCTTTTCTTAGAAATGATGCATAGCGCTCACACCTCTCTCTACAAATACTAAATATAAAGAGTACAATGCAGACACTGCGATCGCTATCAGATTAATTATTGGATGATTGGCTGAGCTCAGGGCGGCTCCAGGCAAAGATTTTTTTGCCGGTGATGGAGGTGAAAGTCGGGAAGCGAAGTTTTATATCTAAAGTTTAAAAAAAAAAAAAAAAGAAAACCTATACTGAGAAACGCTTGGTTAGAAAATGAAGATTGTAATATTACATTGGTATCAAACATACACAGCAAACATATGCCAGTCTGCCGACCACAAAGTTTGCCCGACTGCAGGAGAAAAACATAGATTTACCTTTGATTTACAAACTCGCAGCGCTGCCCCTTTAAATACACCTCTGATGCATTAGTGCAAATGTCAAACCACAAATTACCTAAACATATATTGTCCAGATATAATTGATCAGTGTCGAATATAGTCCCTGCAGTACATGGCTGGTGGAAGGATTTTTGACACCCTAGCCGAAACCTCATTTTGCCGCTCCTGACTCCACCCCCTTTGCCCTGTCCGTGTATACGATGGAGGTGGCCGAGGTGGAGACTTTTTGCAGCGCCCCTCTACCTATTTCTTTAGCCGTGGTCCACAGGCCTGCACCTGTGCCTCTGGATCCGGCCTAAACTCAAATAATGGCGGCACCGGCTTTCTTTTTTATGCCAGCCGTGGTAAGCAGGTATATGGAAAGGCTGGAGTAGTATATGGACAGGCTGGAGTAGTACATGGACAGGCTGGGGTAGTATATGGACAGGATGGGATAGTATAGGACAGGATGGGGTAGTATATAGACAGGCTGGGGTAGTACATGGACAGGCTGGGGTAGTATATGGACAGGCTCGAGTAGTATATGGACAGGCTGGGGTAGTATATAGACAGGCTAGGGTAGTATATGGACAGGCTGGGGTAGTATATGGACAGGCTGGAGTAGTATATGGATAGGATGGGGTAGTATATAGACAGGCTGGGGTAGTACATGGGCAGGCTGGGGTAGTACATGGACTGGCTGGGGTAGTATATAGACAGGCTGGGGTAGTATATAGACAGGCTGGGGTAGTATATGGACAGGATGGGGTAGTATATAGACAGGCTGGGGTAGTACATGGACAGGCTGGGGTAGTATATGGACAGGCTGGGGTAGTACATGGACAGGCTGGGGTAGTACATGGGCAGGCTGGGGTAGTATATGGACAGGCTGGGGTAGTATATGGACAGGCTGGAGTAGTATATAGACAGGCTGGGGTAGTATATAGACAGGCTGGGGTAGTATATAGACAGGCTAGGGTAGTATATGGACAGGCTGGGGTTGTATATGGACAGGCTGGTGTAGTAAATAGACAGGCTGGGGTAGTATATGGACAGGCTAGGGTAGTATATGGACAGGCTAGGGTAGTATATAGACAGGCTGGGGTAGTATATGGGCAGGGGCTTGGCGCCCTGGGGGTCAGAGCGCCCTAGGCGGCCGCCTACTCCGCCTAGTGGTAGAGCCGGCCCTGCTGCAGTATTATGAGCAGGGTTTCTCAACCACGGTTCCGTGGAACCCTAGGATTCCTCCAGAGGTTGCTAGGGGTTCCTTGAGCGATGGTCAATTTCTACCTCTCAGATAAATTCCCAATGATACCATTGATCTTTTTAGCTATCTGTAAGGGAGGAATTCTTCCCAATGACCACAAGTGTAAGGAGCATTCTTCCCATTGACCATCACACTAATGTATCATGAGTTGTAGATCTTTAAATTTTAGCAGGGGTTCCCAGAGACCGGAGAATTATTTCAAGGGTTCCTCGGTGTTGAAAAGGTTGAGAAAGGCTGATTATGAGGGTGCAAAATAAACTGGTGCAGTCTTTTATTCACTTGTGCTGGTGTGCAACCACTTCTCTATTTCTGGTGCAAAAGCCACAGTGCTGTGCCCCACTCTGGTGTTCCCACACTCACCAAAAGGTGTGGACTCTGTGCATAAGCATTAAGAGTCTTAAGCACTTGTATGCAGGTTAAGTATTCTCTGGATCATATGGGCTTCTTAGATGTACTGTCCTCTATTCCTCTCCTTTTTCCACCTCTCCTCCATTGCAGTAGTTGTATTCAGCACACTTGGTATACATCTCACATATAAAAGGACAAACAAGTGAGGGCCCCCATAGTGTAATTCCACTTTATTATAAAAATCCACACAAAATTGACTACACTCACTTAAAAAGGTAGGTAAGACAGATATAATCTTTGAACCTCGAAACACCTCTTTGGCGTGCGATCCACAAGCCACATGTGACATCACCGGTTGATTCCGCCTAACATGTTTCGCCCCTCCCACAAGTCATCATCAAAAATGCAGGCGAAGGGAGGAAAAAAAACGGCACATTGCTGCTGCTGTCTGCAGAGAGCCCTGTGTTGTTTACCAACACAGGGCTTCCTTCTGTCATTCGCTCAGACAATCGGCAAGTTTTGGCCATAAATCATTGGCCGGGACCCACTGATTGGCTGGTGCTGTAGTAAATGGCAGCACAGCCAGGCTGGCAGGCACACGCTATCATGGCCCCTTACCTGTAAACACAAAATCCATATGTGTACGTGATCCAGCACTGCAGGGCCGCCCTGCCGCAGTATAAGTGCAGTGGGCGGTCCTGAAGTGGTTAATATATTTACTATGATGATAATATGGTCTGATGAACCCCAAACTGAGCAAATTGAGCAAAGAGAATGGGAATTCATACTGAGCACAGTGCCACCCTTATTTCTCCGTAATTCACAAGTCTGTGAACTTTCGAACATCAGGAAAGTTTGGAACTGAATAACGAACCCCATTGAAGTCAATGGGACCCGAATGTGAAAAACGTCCCATTTTGAAGGCTTATATGTAAATAATTGGGCATACAATGGTTATGGGGGTCCGGGTCCTGCCTTGGGGACATGTATCAATGCAAAAAAAAGTTTGTAAAAAAACATAATTTTTAAATGAGCAGTGATTTATTGATACTTAAAGTGAAAGCATAAAAATGAAAAAATCCTATCAATATAGTGCCAGGGGGTTCCCTTAGTTTACCTGTAAAGTGGCAGATCTATACTGTGTATAGTACCTGCTGCAGCAATAATTGCATTTATAAAGCCAAAAAAATGACATTTTCCCTGCAAGCTTTCTTTATTATGTAAGCAAAGGCTTGGGGAGCCAGTCTGTATGATCAGGCTCAATGTAGTGCACTTGGAACAAGATTAGAGATTTTTGGATAAGTTCTAGTGTCCCTTCCTCAGCCTTTGGATATAAGTAACAGGTGCAGAAATATTGGTCTTTGGGTGTTGGTGGTGCCTTCACACCGGAACCCTATGGAGGTACTCTTGATGAAAGCAAGAATTGGCCTTGCTGTCAAAAATTGTCAAAGAGGTGCAGAAAAATTGGTCTTTGGATGTTAATTGTGCCCATGAAACCTACACCAAAAACATTCTTCTAGATGAAATCAACACCCACAGTAGGCAAAAGTGCTGCAGAGATTCCACATCCCAAAAGCACTTAATTAGCAACATCGGCATCAGGGGCTTCGTAGCTGCTGGTAATCCAGGACTGATTTATTTTAATAAATGTCAGACGGTCCATGGAGTCTGTGGACAGATGCGTTCTACTATCAGTAACAAAACCTCCAGCAGCACTGAATGCCGTTCGGAAAGCACACTAGATGCAGGGCACCCGAGCAGCTCAATTGCATACTGGGCAAGTTCTGGCCAGTGATCTATTCTCATGACCCAGTAAGCCAGTGGATCGTCGACTGGAAAGCTCTCCATCCCTGTTTTCGCCCCTAGATAATTGTCCACCATGTGATACAGACGCTTCCGATGGGATGTGGAAGCTCCTTTTACAGGACTAAAAAAATTGTGAAATGCATCACTTAGGCGGCCGTCTTCTCCACCACTCCTCTCTTGACCAAAAGAAGACTCAAAACTACATTTTTCACAACCCTGTAAACTAACAGAGGCGGGAAAAAATTTTGTTAAAATCCTCTTTAAGGTGTCCTCAAGAGATTTCATCTTCTGTGATTTTATTCATTCACATCACAGAATCACAGAATGTATTCACCACACAATTAATGATAGTATGCATATCTACCATGATGAGTGGATCCTTTGGAAAGCTCCATATCTGCCTTAACTATATAGACGCAACTATTGTTCCTTCCCTACATCTCAGCTATGGACTATGTATTTTGTTATCTTTACCGCTAGGACTTTGCATTATCTCAGATGTAATCCTTCATTTTTAGCATCATGATATGCTATATGATGATACATGCTGGAATTCTGAAATCTTTCCTCTATTCTTCTGTATTGTAGATTTTAATGTATCTTAGATGTATATGACCTTCTAATAAATAAAGCATTAGTAAACAAAAAAAAGAGATTTCATCTTCTGCACTCTCTGTGGGGACGGGATGAGTTCTGAGACTTTCCCCTTGTAACGCCGGTCAAGGAGGGTTGCCAACCAATAGTGATCCTTCTCCTTTATGCCACGTATTCTTGGGTCCTTTTGCAGGTTTTGAAGCATGAGGGAGCCCATGCACCACAAATTTGCAGGGGCATGAGAAGAAGACTCCTCTGGGTCACTGAAGATTATATTATCTGGAACTGCTTCCTCCCAGCCACGTAGTACTCCTAAGTGTTCTGGGGATGGAAAACCATCTCTTACTGTTTGACATATGTCTTCCTCTGCTTCAATGCCTTAAAAACTGCCAGAATACTCCTTGAGTGCCCTGTCCATAATGCCACGCAGAGTCTGCTCCAGCAGGAACACAACAGGGATTGTGTTACTGATGCATGCATTGTCACGGTTCAACATTCTTGTGGCCTCCTCAAATGGTGATGGTACAGTGCATGCATCCTTTATGAGCAACAATTGGCATGGGGAAAAAAAGCAGAGCCGGCCTGAGCCTGTCGTTGTGCCATACTCACACAGGTACTCGTTGACTGCCCTCTGCTGCATGTACAGCCGCTGCAGCATTGCCAAAGTTGAGTTCCACCTGATGGACATGTCACGAATGAGGCGGTTTACAGGCAGGTGGAATTCCCCTTGAATTTCAGCCAACTGAGCACTGGCTGTGTATGACCGCCTGAAATAGCTACAAACTCTTCTGGCCTGCTTTAGCAGATCTTCCAACCCTGGGTACCTATTTAGGAAACGCTGCACCACCAAATTGAGGATATGTGCCAGGTATGGCACATGTGTCAACTTTCCCTGTCTAAGGGCAGACAGTAGGTTTGTGCCATTATCACACACCACCATTCCTGGCTCCAGCTGGCGTGGTGTGAACCACCTCTGGACCTGTCCCTGCAGAGCTGCAAGAATCTCTGCTCCGGTGTGGTTCCTGTCCACTAGACACACCAGCTGAAACACTGCATGGTCACTTTTAGCCTGACTCATTGAATAGCCCTTTGAACGCTTAGGGAGTACTTGAGGTTCATAGGACAATTCAGCATAGCAGGGCATGGAAGAGGAGGAGGGGGTAGATTTGACAAATCTCGCATCATCACCAGCTGTACGGAGTCGTGGGGGCACAACAAGCTGCAGCACTGAGCCCTGTCCTGCATCCTTCTGATTTGCAAGCAAAGTTACCCAGTCTGCTGTGAACAAAATATATTGTCCTTGTCCATGCTTGCTGGACCACATGTCAGCAGTAAAGTGGACTTTACGACTGACTGCCTTGCCTATCAATGCCACAACATCGCCTTCCATGTGATGCTAGAGAGATGGAACGGCCTTACATGAAAAGAAAAAGCGACTGGGAACCTGCCATTGTGGTACAGCACATTCTGCAAATTCACGGAAGCTTGCATTTAGACGCTGGGCATGTGGGTGGCAGTGACTGTATTTTTTTCCGCTGCAGCAAATGGGGTAGAGAAATTTGCCAGCTATATTCTACAGCTGGTGGTGTGCTGCTGGCTAGAGTTGAGCGAACCTGGACTGTAAAGTTCGGGTCCGTACCGGACTTTGGGGTGTCCGTGCCCCGAACCCGATCCCGGACATTAAAAAAAAAGTCTGGGGTCGGGTTCGGTATTCGGGTATTTTTGGCGCCTTTTCTATAGCTGCTGGGCAGTCAATCAACAAGCTTTTCACTAGTTTGCCCTTAGAAGCCATCACAGCCATGCCTACTAATGGCATGGCTGTGATTGGCCAGTGCATCATGTGACCCAGCCTCTATATGAGGCTGGAGTCACATAGCACCGCGTGTCAGATCATCTCAGACTAGAGTAGGGAGAGCTTCATGCCGGTGCTCTGAGGGAGAGTTTATCGTTCTAAAACCATCTACTACTGCATTAGAGAGAGGTTCCTGTTGGTGCTCTGAGGGAGAGTTTATCGTTCTAAAACCAACTACTACTGCATTAGGGAGAGGTTGCTGTTGGTGCTCTGGGGGAGGTTTTATCGTTCTAAAATCATCTCCTACTGCATTAGGGAGAGGTTCCTGTTGGTGCTCTGAGGGAGAGTTTATCGTTCTAAAACCATCTCCTACTGCATTAGGGAGAGGTTCCTGTTGGTGCTCTGAGGGAGAGTTTATCGTTCTAAAACCATCTCCTACTGCATTAGGGAGAGGTTCCTGTGAGTGCTCTGAGGGAGAGTTTATCTTTCTAAAACCATCTCCTACTGCATTAGGGAGAGGTTCCTGTTGGTGCTCTGAGGGAGAGTTTATCGTTATAAAACCATCTACTACTGCATTAGGGAGAGGTTCCTGTTGGTGCTCTGAGGGAGAGTTTATCGTTCTAAAACCAACTACTACTGCATTAGGGAAACGTTCCTGTTGTTTATTTCTTTTACAATTTTATATTTATAATTTTTACAATTTTTTTAGGAGCTCTGTTGAGGGGCTTTGATGAGATATCAGGGGGTCTAAACAAACCTCAGCCCTCAATCTCCATCTGTGTAGCCTCTGCACAGAATGAATGGACAGGAATAGCTGTGCACCGAGCCTCCCATTCATTCAGAAACAGAAGTATAGTAGAAAGCTGTTTACTATGCTTCAGTTATGAATGAACCAATTGGTACCAATCACTGACTGTGTCCTAGAGATTGGTTCCTCTATATGCTGCCCCCCACCGCCCCTCCTATCCAGGTTACTTGTCTTCTGCTGTTCCCAGGGTCTCTGTGGGCTTCCCTGGACCCCCCCCACAGAGCTGCTGTCTTCCCCCCTCCTGTAGAAAATGTGTCATGATGGAGAGATGGGAACGGGTCGGTAAATTTGTCATTTACCGGCTCCTTCCTTTTCTGAATGGACACAGTCAGTGATTGGTACCAATTGGTTCACTCATAACTGAAGCATAGTAAACAGTTTTTTTTACTATACTTCCATTTCTGAATGAATGGGAGGCTCGGTGCACAGCTATTCCTGTCCATTCATTCTGTGCACCTGAGGCCACACAGATGGAGATTGAGGGATGAGGTTTGTTCAGATCCCTGATATCTCATGAAAGCCCCCCCAACAGGGCTCTTAAAAAAAGTGTAAAAAATGATAAACATAAAATGGTAAAATAAATAAAATGAAATGGTAAAAACAATAATAAAGTTAAAATAAAAATTAAAAACTACTGACACCAGTAAGGGAACTATCAGGGTTGCAAAGGTTGCAATTGTGACCGGGCCCTGGCATTTCACCACCATGGGGGGGGGGCCTGAAGATGGCAGAAAGGGGGCCCGCTGCAGAACTTGTGAAAGGGTCCCGCTGTGGTACCGTAATAAAGTGACCCACGATGGGAGTAAAGGGCCCCAGAATCAGTGGGAAGAGGGAAGGGCCCTGGCCAGGGGGGCCCTTCATAATTTCTTGCACTGGGGCCCTGAAGGTTCTAGTTACACTTCTGTCCGGGAGGGTGGTCAAAGGGATGAAAAGCAAAGAGAGAGGAAGTGAAATATGTTAAGAATGTTGTATTAAAAAGCAGTCAAATAAAAACTCACATTTCAAGCGTGAATACAAGGCACAGCAGTCATCCAAACCAAGAGGAGAGGAATGCCAATCCAACCGGAGGAACGAGTCCAGTTACTGTCTGTAGAGGCGTCTTTAACCCATGGACAGGGCCGCCTTAATAATATCATGAGCCCCTGGGCAGAGTAATGCAAAGGGGCTCCTATCAGCCTGATTTATGCACCTACTCACAAGAATTAAAGTATAAATAGTTGATAGAAGTAAACATATATTCATTAGTAATTTCAGTAAAATCAATTTTAAACAATGGCACAACAATATGCCATATATTAAAGGCTAATCAGCACAAAGGGCACAGTATAAGGGGGAAAGCAGAAGGGCACAGTATAGCGTGTGTATGTGGGGGGGGGGGTGGTCAGGAGGGCACAAGACTGGGATCAGAAGTGCACAATACTGTCGGAGACAGTTGGCAAGTATAATGTAATGCAAGAATGGCATGCACCTGGGCCCCTGGGCAGTGTCCAGGGGTGCCCATGCATTGAGATGGCCCTGCCCATGGACCCATAACAGCCAACACTGATCTTCTGATCTTCTTGGTTTGGATGGCTGCTGTGCCTTGTATTCACGTTTGAAATGTGAGGTTTTGTTTGGCTGCTTTTTAATAAAACATTGCCTCTAGTGCTGTGTAGGAAGATCCATACACCCATGGACTAATCTTTACTTGGACCACTGCTCCTATCAGCCCACACATCAGAAGACTTCACGTTAATTAACCATTAATCCCTGTGGGTATTGATTTTACTAGAGGACTACTTACCCTTGATATTGCGCCTTATACTTGTTATATATGTGGTCAAAGGGATAATCTCTGAGTATCTGACCCCATATTTCTCCAAACGACCGGCCCACTTACTCGATCGTGAAGTGCCAACTAGCAGGTGTTCTTGGCTCCTTAACTTTTTGGTTCATTTGAGCCCACCTCACCATAACCTGTCTGGTTAAACCCTTGTATCAATTTTCAATGTTTGGTGACTGCTTATTGTGACCATATAAAGATATTGTCAATAATTATTTCTTTGTTGATTTTGTAGGTAAGCCAGGCACTCTTTCTGTGGTAGAAGATCGTAAAAGGTCTCTACTAAAATACCTGACCTTTAAAGAGAAGGTTGGAACTCTGGTCATTTACAAGATGAAAATGGAACGTGTGAAGCATCAGAATGCATGGGAGATTGGAACAGCAAAGCCCGGAATGAAAAGCAAAGTGATCATGATGGTCGGTGAAACCGGATCTGGTAAAACAACCCTGATTAACACTATGGTCAACTTCATCTTTGGTGTGGATTGGAAGGATGATCACCGGATCCAGCTAATTGAGGAGAGTAATGAGAAGAGTCAAGCTCACAGCCAAACATCGAGTGTCACCATCTACCAGATCAACCATGAAGATAACTTCCAAATCCCGTACTCCATAGCCTTCATTGACACTCCAGGGTTTGGAGACACCAGAGGGATAAACTATGATGAGAAAATCATGCGGAAGATACGAGAATTTTTTGAAAGATGCAAATTCTCTGAAATTGATGCGATTTGTTTCGTGGTTCAGTCATCTTCGGCTCGGTTAACTCCAACACAGAAGTACATCTATGACAACATTTTATCCATTTTTGGGAAGGACATCAAGGAGAACATAGTCTTCTTCACAACCTTCACTGACGGCAAGAAACCAAAAGTTCTCTCGGCAATTATGGAGGCCGACGTTCCGTGTGCGAAATCTGAAGATGGAAAACCAGTGTACTTTAAGTTTAATACCAGCATGGAGTACGCTGATGACCACCCTGATGAAGAGGAGGACGGCATGACTAATGACAGAGATTGGAAGATGGGAATGGAAAGCATTGAGAAATTCCTTTTAAAGTTTTTGCCTGGAATAGCCAGTAAAGATTTAACGTTAACAAAGAAAGTTCTATCAGAGAGAAATGCTCTGGACGTCGTTTTGGATGGACTCGTCCATAAAACTGAAGAAGTGATGTTTAAACGGCATGAGCTGGAAGAGATAGAGAGAAATCTGAATACAAACAAGATGGAGATCGAAAGGAATGAACATTTTGCATTTGAGGTGGCAGAATATGTAAAAAGAAAAATAGAATCGGCTGAATACTCAACTAATTGCCGTCAGTGCAACTCGACATGCCACATGCACTGCCGCATGCATTTTGATCCTCTGGTTTATTTTTGTCATGCCTTTGACTTGAAGGGAACTTGCCGCTTGTGTGGACATTTGACCACCACACACTTTTCCGAAAAGTCTTACTGGCTAACGATTGTTGAATCAAAAATGAAAAGTTATTTGGATGTAAAAGAAAAATATGAAAAAGAGGAGAAGAAGGCGATGACTCCAAGAAAGGTCCTCAAAAAATTGAGGGATGAAATTCAGAAGGCAGAGGGTGAGACACAGAGGCTTATGGAGAAGGTTGACGAGATCTTAAAACGTCTCCAGGAGATCGCCTTAAAGCCAAACCCGATGTCTGCTGTGGATTACATGAAGCTGCTCATCGAAAAAGAGAAGCGGGAAGGAAAGATTGGATTCACGGAGAGAATTAAAATGATGGAAGATACCATTAAAAAATTTAGTATGGTCGGTGATATTCAAGCAGGACGGTTCAGCTTTGGCGACTTATTAGAAAGAGAAGCACAGTAAGTATTGTCCAGCACTCCTAGCTTTCTCAAATGTAAAGTATATGTAAACCTTCACCTTGTAAAACAACCCATAAAGTGTCAAATAAAAACGAAACACAAAAAAAATGTTTTAACCACTTGCTGACCGCCCGCCGTGGCTTGACGGTGGCAAAGTGGTTCGCTATCGCGAAACGCCTTCACCTGACACAATGGACTTTTTTGATTAGGTCGATATGTAGATAATATACGTGAATGTTGTTGCCAGATGATTAATGTAAACCAAGATGCACAGCAGTCGTTTTTAAATGTATTGCATAGGCGTGCGCACATAGGGTGGCAGGTGTGCCCGGGCACACCCTAATCACCCTGTGCTGTGCAGATTCTCCCTGCTGCCTGGCTGCAAAGAAAGGGACTGGGGAATCTCTGTCCTCAGTCCCTTTCTCTGTCTCAAAAGTGAGACATCAGGGGTCTGTTTAGACCCCTGATATTTCATCAAAGCCCCCCAGCAGGGCTTCTAAAATAAATTGTAAAAAAAATAACAAAATATAATATTGTAAAAAAAGAATAAAAAAAACGAAATTGTAAAAAACAAATAAAATAAAAATAAACCACTGACACCTATCTCTGCCATACTAACACCGTCCTCTGCCCTTCTGACACACTCATGTTTGTTTGAGCTTCGTGATGCACACCCTAATGCGATAGGCTGCGCACACCTATGATGTACCGATATTGCGGTTTGATCCGTATAATATCGCTTTTCCCCTGAACCACTTTCGACCAATTAGGAAACGGGGTGGGGTATAAAAGACTCCAACAAAATGGAGGCGGTTGAGCTTCCTGATGACGTGTGGGTACACGAAATGCATTGAGGCCGAGCCCGCTTCCGCTTGACTTCATTTCCTGCCTCCCAGGTTTCCGAGGGGTGGAACGCACGCCGAGCGACTTGTTCCTCTCTCCTGCACAATTCTTGTTTCTCCGACCTAGCTAGCACATGTTGAGGCCTGCTCTCTGTTAGCAGGACCTCTGAACCACCCTTCACAGGCAAAGAACATTTGAAATAATACCTAACTAATAAATAACTATTAAATTATAGGTATTGGAACTTCCTTGAAAATGTGGCTGTTATTGAACTTAAATATCACATTTATCACTAACAGCCAAATTTCAAGGAAATTCCCATACCTATAATTTAATAGTTATTTATTATTAAGGACCACGTCCCCTTAAGAATTGCACTTACCAGAACCAGGTAAGTAACTCGCATAGGGTATAGAGATCTGCAGGTGTATCAACCAGGTACAACGGTCCTTTCTCCGCCTCCCAATGATTTTCACCTCCACTGCGGGTTACCCTCACATGTGTGGATAAAGAAGGGACGGGATGCCAACATAGCGTAAAACCGTCATATTTATTGAACACCCATAATCCCATAAAATGCAACTCACATGAGTACAATAAAATTGTTGTCTGTATATGAGCAAGGAAAACACTCTGAAGCAAAGCAACCCAGCTCCTACCGGTACCCGCCCGATACGTCCTACGGTTTCCTTGTTCCGGGTGTCTCCTGTCAGCTCACTCCGATGCGTCACTTGGCCCCGCCCTGACGCGTTTTGTCATATCCGACTTCGACAGAGGGCGTGGCCAAGTGACGCTGTTACTTGGTTTATATCGTGTCAGCCGCAGGAAATGGTAATCCCCGCGGCTGACCGGCCCACCTGTCTCCAGGCTACAATCAACAGTCTCCTTTCTATTTCTTTCACTGCACACAATGTTGCGATGCGGACATGCAACCACTAGAGGTCTCTCTCTCTCACAGAGCGGTGCATTCCAATCATCACCTTATCGGTCAAACGTGCAGGAAGACTTATATTAAGTTATCTTTGAGGTTTATTGGTCAAGTCAGTTGGGTAATAACACCATTACCAAAAAGACCTAGAGTGCTCCAAATAATTCAAAACAAGAGGGGTATACAGTCAAGGAGCTTCTGTGTCCCCCCAAATACGTAACAAACACTTCATGTTTAAATAAGCTATTAATCCTATTATCTCCAACTTTTACACTTCAGAAAAATTAATTGTATGTCAGATTTTACGAACACTGAGACATAGACAGACTTCCTCCAGGTACCTCTGTATATGTGTCCTTAAGATCCTCAACTGCTACCCGGTCAACTCAACTGCCCCTTCAAAAATCATTAATGAAGCAGTTGATGTCCAGCTCGACATTGAGGCCTTTGGGTGTAAGAGAATCTGTTAAATAAATCCACCGGGTCTCACGTCTGGACAAGTCTCGGACAAGATTCGTACCCCTCCAATTAGGTACCAATCGGTCCACTCCCCAGAACGTGAGACCCGATGGATCACGATCATGAAATTTTAAAAAATGGAGTGAGACATTGTGGTCTCTGTACCCCAGTT
>BLSH010007221.1:23573-36684 GCA_018402905.1 Glandirana rugosa
CTAGGGCCGTTAGGTCGCTACAAGGGGCGCCACTAGCGACCACTCTCGGGGCCGCCTACAGAGGAGAGAGAGAAGGACGAAGGCAGACACTACGTCGCATTAGACTGTCCTGACATATATAACATAGTGAAAACTTAGCGGAGACACGCCGCGACGCGGTGATGCTAAAGTGACGCTTTGATGCCATGGTAAAAAATATATATATTTTTTATATTTTTTTTGGCAAAAAGGGCAGCCAGAGCAGTGAAGATCTGAGGTAAAATCTGAGGTGATACAGTGTAACCTGACAGGATTCCACTGTATATATTGTATCACTTTTGAATCGTCTCTGTGAGCCGCAGCGCCGCACAGAGGCGATTCAAAAGTGATACAATATATACAGTCCTGTCAGATTACGCTGCATCACAGACGGAAGCAGGAAGAGAGAGAGGAGACATCCGCCGGGGCTCTCACCAGCGATCACCGCGGGGAACATCGCTGGATTGCCGGGATCAGGTAAGGATACCCCGCTGCTCCCTCTGCAATGTACCCCGAGCGTGACTCGGGCTTACCGCTTCTGGTAGCGAAAATTAACCCCGAGTCACGCTCGGGAATACCGCTAGGCAGGTTAAAGTGGTTGTCAAGTCATGACAACCACTTTAAACTACAGGTAAGGCTAAAATAAGGCTTACCTGTAGGTCCAGGAAATATCTCCTAAACTTGTACGGTTTAGGAGATATCCCCTGTATCTGCATGTGCCAACGTCATTGACTTCCGGGGTGGCCTAGGGTGCCCTTTCTTCTGTGTTCGGGCCGTAAATGACGGCTACCGTGCGCATGCACGGGAGTGACATCAGCATGGCTCCATCAATCACAGCGCTGGAGCCCGTGCTGTGATTGAACGGAGCCGGAGACCCAGAAGAACGATGTCGCCCGTCACAGCGGTGTGCCGAGACCGCTGCAACAGCTTAGTTTCAAGGTAAGTGTTTCATAATGAGCTAGTATGCGCTGCATACTAGCTCATTATGCCTTTGCTTTGCAGGTTTTTTGTTTTTTTATGGGGGGTGGGGGCCGGACTTTGAGGGAAGGATTTTTTTTTGGGGGGGGGCGGGGACCCTGTTTTCCGAAGGTCCCAGGTCCCACTGGCACCGCGGAGCTGGAAGGAAGTTCACCTCCCCCCCTCCCTCTTGGCGATCTTCACACGTCCCAGGTCCAAGAATGGTACGCCGGCCATTCACGGTGCTGCAGCGCGGCACGCGCATGTGCAGTGCCTGCCCGGCTTTAAAGCAAAAGCCGGGTGCCCGCACTTGTGATGCCGGCGCCCCGGAGGGGGGGGGGAGGAGCGAGGCTTTGGGCGGCCGCATCGCTGGAGCCAGGGACAGACGAGCGTCTGATTGTTAAAAGTCAACAGCTACACTTTTTGTAACTGCTGGCTTTTACATGGGTGGAACTCCACTTTAATATCTTATCCATCTGGTGAGTGCATAGGGGAGTTGGAGGTTTGGCGCACTTCTGGTGAGTGCATAGAGGAGATGGAGGTTTGGCACACTTCTGGTGAGTGCATAGAGGAGATGGAGGTTTGGCGCACTTCTGGTGAGTGCATAGAGGAGATGGAGGTTTGCCGCACTTCTGGTGAGTGCATAAAGGAGATGGAGGTTTGGCGCACTTCTGGTGAGTGCATAGAGGAGATGGAGGTTTGGCACACTTCTCGTGAGTGCATTGAGGAGATGGAGGTTTGGCGCACTTCTGGTGAGTGCATAGAGGAGATGGAGGTTTGGCACACTTCTGGTGAGTGCATAGAGGAGATGGAGGTTTGGCACACTTCTGGTGAGTGCATAGAGGAGATGGAGGTTTGGCACACTTCTGGTGAGTGGAGTATTCATGCACCTCGGGAATCTTTGCATTCACTATTTGGAGGAAGAAGAGGGAAATCTATATCTAAGTTGAGTTCAGAACTAGTTACACTCTAAGCACTTTATTATGGACTATTTTAGTTTATAATATGTCTTGTCGGGGGTACACTTTAATTGTTTCTATTACTTTACATTTTCAGTCATTATGGTTGTCACCTTTTTGCGTGCCGCGAGCTCCAGGAGTGTGGCCGGGGTCGGGCGGACTTGATGTCTGCCGGCGACCTGCGATCGCTTACAATAGCAGAAAAGAGGGGAACCGCTGATGTAAACATGATGGTTCCCCGCTCTGTCAGTGGGCATGTGAGAGATCTACAGATCCCTGTCACTGGGGATCGGTTAGATCTCTGGTGCCCCTGGCAGCCCAGCCCCCTCACAGTTAGAACACGCCTAGTGTTGGAGGGCAACATGTTTTTTCCATAATGCAAGATAATCATATCTGGCCTTCACACTGCTGGAAGTAACCTGGAATGCTATTCAACAAGTTGTATGGAGCTGACCAGTGCTTATCAACCTTCATCTGGGAGTCCTGCCCCCCTACAGGCAGGGGAGTAACAGCTGGAATGTAAGCCACGTGGTGCAATAAAGATTGAGACCTGATTGACTGTACATAAAGACGTCAATTATCAATTACTAGGGTCAGGGCTGTCTTTACTACAGGGCAAAAAGGGGCAGCTGCCCCGGGCCCAGTCATTGCTGTGGGGCCCAATGCAGCTTCACTTAAACCCGCAAATAGTTGATAAGTGGATTCAGGAGGGCCCAAGAAAAGGTTTGCCCAGGGTCCAATCAATATTAAAGACGGCCCTGACTAAGGTGATTGATTGCCTGAATTACAAATCTTCAAAAGGCCACCTGGCACTGGAGAATGAACGGGGTCAAATGTCAAAACATGGGCATATACTGCCTCTAGTGGACAACATAATCAGGGGCCCTAGGAGACAGACTCAAGGAAAGGAAGTCTGCTACCATTGGACAGAATTCGGAAGTAGGTCTCCCAGCTGGTCTGCACCTTTCTAATTAAGGTGCAGTCTGTCCCTGCTAAAGAGCTGGTAACCGATGGAGAAATCGGCCCAGTTCTCCAGGAACCTGAAACCCTCCTTTCTACAGCAGCTCCTCAGCCACTTGTTGACTTCCCTAATCTCCCGCTGCCTCTCTGGTGTGGCTCGAGGTACTGGTAGTATTTCTGAGAATACCACCTTGGGGGGTCCTAAGCCTCAATTTAGTTCCTAAGTCCCTAAAATCTTTTTTTTTAGCACACTCCACCTTCCTCTGACTTTGTCATTGGTGCCAACATGCACCATGACAGCCGGGTCTTCCCCAGCCCCTCCCAGTAATCTGTCCACCAGATCCGTGATGTGCCAAACCCGAGCGCCCGGTAAACAGCATACAGTTCGGTGCTTCAGGTCTTTGTGACAGATTGGCCTCTCTGTGTTTTTGAGAATTGAGTCCCTTACCACCACAATCTGTCTTTCCTTTCCCTTGGCTTCACCCCCCGCCCTCACTGGAGGAGTTACTCCCCTGGCAGCTAGGGGCATCACTCTGCTCCAGCGATGCTGGTCCCTGACTGGTTTCCTTAATATCATGCAACAGGGCGTACTTATTGGGATGTTCCAGCCCAGGATCGGGATCCCTGACTTTTTCCCTTCTACCCTTCCTGACTGTCACCCATCTACTCTGCTCTGGTGCCTACACCTCTTTGTCTCCACCCTCCTCTGTGCCGGGTACGATCCCAACTCTCCTTTAGTATGGAGAGTTTGCTCAGTGTTGACAGTTTTGTAGCCATGTGCCCCCTCAGGGGTGGCTGGTAGTTGTGGTTCACCTTCTGGCTGCCCACAATCCCCCCATATCTCACACATCCGGAATCACTGAATTGGCCAACTCTTGTTTTTGTTTGTTTTATTTAGTGGATTAACTTGGATGGGGAAAAGGGGTGACTGTGGGATGCCACAAAGAATTGCTTTACAGGACCTCCTATATACACGGCCGTATGTACACTCTAGTTCCGCCAGCACTTCTCTTGCAGACCATTGCTCTTTCACTTCTCTCCAGCACTTCACTTAGTTTCCTGACCTGAAGGGAAATTTATCAGGCTCACTCCATTCCTTTCTCTTCACCACAGCTAGCACATGGTGAGGCTTGCACTCTGTCAGCAGGACCTCCGGACCACCCATTACAGGCCAGGGTCAAGGACCCCTCAAATGTAGCTTAGTACATTGGTGGTAGCTGGGCCTTTGATGGACTACAACTCCCAGACCATCCCTCTTCAAGGCCACACCGGCCTGCTTTCTTCTTAGTGACACTCCTTACCCTGACTGGCTCCTGAGACCTCCACAGACCTTTCACTATTTCTCTCCCAGACTGCTCCAGCCTTTCTTCCAGCTCCCAGGGTCTGTCACTCACTGACTCCAGTGGACACTTTAAAGTGTCCTCAGTACCACCTCTGCTGTTCTCCTACTCCCTTGTGCTGCTCCAGGAATCAACTTCACTCCTGGCTGCACCCGAGCCTCCAGAGCCTCACGGTCATCCCCCAAACTGGGGTCTCCCTCCCGGGCAGAGGCCTCCACAGCACCTCTGCTACATCTTCACCACTTCCACCTGAACTCTCCTCCCCTTGCTGGGCAGATCACAGTATTTAAGAAAGCCTGCCCTCTGCCAATCTCAGATGGGGATTAGTCAGGGCTCCTTAACATACACAGAAATTGACACCTGCTCATCCCTCCCCACTTCCAGCACTTTCTGGAACCAAAGGGAGGAGTATCCAAGGGGTGCCCCTCTCTGCAATCTCCAACCTACTCTTAGCCACTCCCCTGCCCAGATCAAAACATCCAGGCCAGCTCTCTGTGTCAGGCCTGACTAAATTTTTCCTCTCCTAGCAAAAAGACCTCTTAAAAACGCCTACACTTTGGGGGCGCTACAGTTGCTTCCCTAGTTTCAGAGTCTAGGCTTCCAGGGAAACAACGTGCTTACATTTTGTACAGCAGTATTCGCCCTTGATCGGATGATCAAGGAATGCATACATGCCACAAGATGTACACCAAGTCGCATCTCCATACCCGCCAGGGCTTCCTGACTCTAATACTCAATAGGACTCGGGTACTCACAACACACGGGTACTCACAGGTACTCACATGCACAGATAATTCACATACACAGGTACTCACATACATAGGTACTCACAAGCACAGGTACTCACATACACATGTACTCACAAGCACAGGTACTCACATACACAGGTACTCACAAGCACAGGTACTCACAAGCACAGGAACTCACATGCACAGGAACTCACATGCACGGGTACTCACTTGCACAGGTACTCACATGCACATGTACTCACAAGCACAGGTACTCACATACACAGGTACTCACAAGCACAGGTACTCATATACACAGGGTTGCTGGGTTAGAAACACCAGAGGACGGAAGTAGAGAGGTAGAGACTGGGATAACATGTCCTGCCATGGAGAAGCTGGTGCTGATCCAGACCAGAAGCAGGGATTAGTAGGTGTGTGTTCCTATGTTCAATAGTTTAGAGAACTGGAGAGCCAGAGTGAATAGTAAGAGTCTTCATTGTGATGGCGTAGACAAAATGTGGATCCATCCGCCTGTGTGTAGATTGCAGATTTCTGAATCAGAAGGACAATACCGGATCAGTATACACTGTCCAGAAAAGCGCTGGAGGCTTTAAATGGAATGTTGGTCTACCATGCTCTGTCTCAATACTACAAAGTTCCAATGGCATCTGAAGATCAGGAGAAGAGTTATTATTTATGTGCCCTTTGGCCTTCTATCAATTTATTTGCATGCCATGCGGCATAATTGGTGCACCTGCAAAATTCCAAAGGTTAATGGAAAGAGTTTTGGGTGGTCTAAAATACCCAGATAATGTCTTGTGTACCTTGATGATATAATTGTATTTAGAGCTACTCTTGAAGAGCATGAAGAACGAATCCTGCAGGTCATCACCTACTGTATGTGGGTCACATCATCTGCGCTGAAGGAGCGGCCACCTATCCAGCTCTCCTGTCACGTTTTTGGGATTATGTTCGATATGTGCAAAGAGAGATCACACAAATACTTAAAAATATAACATTTATTACAAGTAATGACAGATACAGATAAAGAAAATATCAAGAATACTTAACTAAAGGTGCTTGTTTCCCGCCATGGGTCCCTTTCATGGCATTGACCATGACCAGACACGTGCCTCATGGCTGTTCTGGGTGAGACTAACTTATACCAGTTTGGGCTGTGATATTAAACTTGTGTGTAAGGAAAAGGACCACCCCAGCCAACACCCTGTAAGCAACAATATGACCTTTACATTCCTGAGGAGAGGGGGCTAGCTTGACCATATAAGGCAGTTCAAATGCCAATAAGTTGAGTAACCAGGTAACCAGGATATTAGAGGCTATAATAGATATTTGTGAGGCCAACCTTAATGAGGAATATGAAATATGCAATTTCCCCAACACTCCAACTCCTGGCTCACAAATCATATAATGCCTCCAACTGTGCATAAACACAACATCAATATTAGAAGGAAAGCACCTGATTATTGTAAACAAAAAGAATAATTCTCCCACCGGTTTACCTTGAATGAAAAATGGGGGATCTAAAGTGTATCTAATCTAAAGTGTAGATACCTACTTTCCTTTCCCTGTCAGATTTACCTGCACATAACATCTCATTCGGCTATGTTAGGGCTGAAAAATATAAAAATATCCAAACTTAAAAAACTATGTGTTGGACTAACAGAAGAACACCAAACTTCTACTTTCGAAAGCACAAGAGCAGGTATGGACATCAAACTTTCCTTTCCAAGAGTTTAAACGTGTAGAAACGTCCTCCATACCTGGTGATGGACAGCAGAGTCTTAGACATCCGGTGATCAGATCGCAGCTGCAGCACAACAATATCAACGCTGTAAAACTGAAAGAACTGTAGAATCCAAAGTCCATATCCTCCGGACTATTGCAGCTCACAAGTCATAGACGTGCAGGCACATAACTTTACAGACAGTTCAAGCACTTGACCATCAGAGCAGACAAAACAGTTCAGGTACTTCACGATCAGATTCAGGTACTTGACCATGATAGCGGATGGAACAGTTCAGGTATTCAACCATCAGAACAGGTGTAACTTGCACCAACAGTTCAGCTGCTGATCATTGGCAAAGTCTTTATAGATGGTTGCTGCTGTCAAATGTGTTTGTCTCCTTTCTCCAATATGCTTGTGGTTGACGTCAAGACAGGTGTGTTTCCAAGACTGCCAGTCTAAACCTTCCATAACTAACAATAATGCCCATATAGCCCATCATGGATTTAGATTTCTGAACAGTTAAATCCCTGGTGACCTGGCCTAACACTAAAAGGAAAAACTCTGCTTTTATCTAAACTTAGCAACGTCCAACCATAGGCCCAACTTCAAACCACTTAATGTGTGTATATTTGCTCTGTGTACTCCGGTCTCCTCCCACACTCTAAAAACCTTCTGGCAGGCTAACTGGCTCTTGTCTACACTGGCCCCAATATGTGTGTACAAACTACCCACACCTGATGTGTCAGTATACTCTACATGCCAGTCCCACACCCAAACAATCGGGGAGAATCGAGGAAAGCTAAACCTGGGAACCTATTTCATTTCATAATCAAGTGTATCAAACGTGGTGGCCAAAGTATCACTAAGTGTCACATATAACAATGGATATATCAAAATTACAGCACCTTAATTTTGAAGGACTTAGTTTAAAATTTGCAACCATTGCCATAATCATGATTATCTCTAATAGAAACTATCAATTATGAGCGGACATAAAATTACTTTTTCCATAATTAATGACACGATTAGCTTGAATTCAAACAGTCATTCATATAGAAAAATATACTTCAACTCAAACACCAGTTGTCACCCATTCTCTTCCTGTACTATGCACATCCTGTGGATTCTGTTCTTTTTTCACACCCCAACAGTGATTCTGTATTACAGGCCACTGCAATGATTATGGCAGAATCTATTAAACTAGATCCTGCAATAAATCAAGCTAAATACACACAGGAAGGGACAGTAGAGGAAAATAAACATATTATGTTTAGGTATTCCTATACCCTCCAAACCATTAGAAATATGTTTCAAATTCAACTTAATCAGAAGGAAAAAACTTGAATGCTCATCACGCAGCATCAAAATTATTAGCTGCTCTGTTTACAATCAGTTCTAATAAAAACTGTCATTACATTCACATAAACAAAAAGACGATGCAAGTTGTCAATGTATGTTGTAATCTTCGTCTTTGGTTCTTGGACATCAAACCATATCAGACAGGTGGATTAATGCTGTTTAGCACTATCTAGGAACTAAACAAAATGAAAATTTTTAGAGCATTATCATTACATTTCCCACCTAGAAATAAATGGTAAGCACAAAACACATATTCAAAACACTTTCCAGACAAAACATATGGCCATGTTGTTTAATGAGAGTGCACTCTTTTCTACTCATGTTAAATGAGCTCATTAATTAATGAATTAATCACCACGTGGATTTTCATTAAAGGACGTCCATCAAAAGTTGTCAATTATTCACCATGGTTAACATTCACAATAACATTTGCAGTGTGTTCATCACATTGTGCACAAATATTATACATCACCAAATCCATTTTGATGTTTCCATTTCAATTCCATACAGATGTATTTCCTTCTGTATTAACAAAAACTTATAAAACAATCATTAGTGTTGTATTCACACTTCATTACAATCACCAATCAAAACAATACATAGACATATATCTCCAGTGATCATTCACTATTGTCCTATTGTATACTGTTACTCTTTGCTTGTTCGTACATTTAACATGTTATATAGAACTTGTCTAATCAGCTACTTTGCTCAAATGACTGGCAGAAAAAGGTACAACTAGCTTTTATCAGTGGGTGGAGCCTTCTCTCTTTCCACGCCCAGTAGGCTGGAATGGAGAACTAAACATTTAAATAATTATAATAATCATGGCTGCTTTTAGAAATTTAAAGGGTGTCGGCCACATCAGCCTTTTCTTTGTTTAAACTGAATCCTAGAGTTACAAAGAATTTCAACTAGGATTGTATTTTTGCAACATAATTAAACATTTTCCTTGGTCTTATATATCACCCACATTTAAACATTACATTTAACAGTATATTCCTTATTTCTTAGATGTTCAGAACTTTCCTGCTTCACAGACAGACACAATCTTTTAAGGGGGGTTACAAATGGTGGAATGTCTGTCTCTTTATCTGTTTCCTTATTTACACAGACACACAGAGCATGTAAAGGGAGGGGAGGAATCTGCAAATGAAAGCATTCTCATCTCTGAGTCCCAAATGCTTTCTTATAAAGGATGACCCTCAAACATAAGTGACAAAACTTATTTTACAAATCATACTAAGCATTACCTATCTATCTTGATTAAGGTAACCTTGTCATTTTATATAGACAATACAAACAAGTACCATGTCCATTAGTTAGCTTCAAACCATTCGGACATACACATAACAGTCAATATTCAAACAAGTCTCATTGCTCTGAAATTCTTACAATCCAGAGACCAATGCTGTTACTTGCAAATTAAGGCTTCCTGAAGATACAACAGTTTAATTTGTATATCAGTCTCTCGCCCAATTTATCAAACAAGAACAAAATCGCAAGCCGGTGTCCAGTTAACACCTAAACAAAAATCTGCTTGCACCTGATTACCTAAAGGCACCTCAAATAAGCCAGCTAAGTATCTCATAGCTTTCCTACGCTTTCTGAATGTACTGTGGCTCACAATACAAGTACACAACATTAAACCCAGCACAAACAGTCTAGCGCAATTCTGCATCATTTTTGTATCTCTTGTTTGCACAAATCGACCCTACTCCTGGTACCAAATCTCCTGTCACATTTTTGGGATTATGTTCGATATGTGCAAAGAGAGATCACACAAATACTTAAAAATATAACATTTATTACAAGTAATGACAGATACAGATAAAGATAAAGAAAATATCAACAATACTTAACTAAAGGTGCTTGTTTCCTGCCATGGGTCCCTTTCATGGCATAGGTGACCAGGACCAGACACGTGCCTCATGGCTGTTCTGGGTGAGACTAACTTATACCAGTTTGGGCTGTGGTATTAAACTTGTGTGTAAGGAAAAGGACCACCCCAGCCAACACCCTGTAAGCAACAATATGACCTTTACATTCCTGAGGAGAGGGGGCTAGCTTGACCATATAAGGCAGTTCAAATGCCAATAAGTTGAGTCATGCAAGGTAACCAGGATATTAGAGGCTATACAGTAATAGATATTTGTGAGGCCAACCTTAATGAGGAATATGAAATATGCAATTTCGCCAACACCAGCCAAAGTTGAAGCAGTGGTGAACTGGCCTCATCCTCAGAATATTACAGTTACCTTCTTTCCTTGGATTTTGTGGATACTACTGGAGATTTGTAGAGGGGTATTCAAGAGCGGCCAAACCCCTCAATGACATGCTGAAAAATGATGTGTGCAGTCAATGGAGCCAAAAGAGGACTTCCAAAAGTCCCTTTCACTCAAATAAAGAAGAAGCTAACAGAAGCACCAGTCTTAGTCTATGCTGATGCCCAGAAACCGTATGTGCTCCATGTGGATGCTAGCTTTGAAGGATTGGGCTGGACGTTGAATGAAGAGTGTCCAGCTGGCCTATACCCATTAGCCTTGATCAGCCGAAGCCTCACTCCTAGTGAGTGTAACTACTAAGTCCATGACCAAGAGTTCCTAGCACTTAAATGAGCCCTTCTTGATAAATAAATTACATGATTTTGCATGGAGCTACATTTGAAGTAAGAATGGGTAACAATCCTTTATTGTATGTACTAACAACAGCCAAACTGGATGCAACAGAACATCCCTGGTTGGCTGTCTTATCTAACAATCAATTCACCTTGAAGTACAACCTAGGCCAAATAACATTGGTGCTGATGCCTTATCTAGGTGTCCAGGATTGGCTTCTGTTATCAAAAACAGTGAATGGCAAGATCTTCCTGGTCCCAGCATTGTGTATACACAGTACACACACACACATATATATATATAAAGTATCTCACAAAGTAAGTACACCCCTCACATTTTTGTAAATATTTTATTCTATCTTTTCATGTGACAACACTGAAGAGCTGACACTTTGCTACAATGTAAATTAGCGAGTGTACAGCTTGTATAACAGTGTAAATTTGCTGTCCCGAAAAAATAACTCAACACACAGCCATTAATGACTAAACCGCTGGCAACAAAAGTGAGTACACCCCTAAGTGAAAATGTCCAAATTGGGCCCAAAGTGTCAATATTTTGTGTGGCCGCCATTATTTTCCAGCACTGCGTTAACCCTCTTGGGCATGGAGTTCACCAGAGCTTCACAGGTTGCCACTGGAGTCCTCTTCCCCTCCTCCATGATGACATCACAGAGCTGGTGGATGTTAGAGACCTTGCGCCCCTCCGCCTTCCATTTGAGGAGGCCCCACAGATGCTCAATAGGGTTTAGGTCTGGAGATGCTTGGCCAGTCCATCACCTTTACCTTCAGCTTCTTTAGCAAGGCAGTGGTCGTCTTGGTGGTTTTTGGGGTCGTTATCATGTTAGAATACTGCCCTGCGGCCCAGTCTCTGAAGGGAGGGGAAGCTCTGCTTCAGTATGTCACAGTACATGTTGGCATTCCTGGTTCCCTCAATGAATTGTAGCTCCCCAGTGCCGGCGGCACTCATGCGGCCCCAGACCATGACACTCCCACCACCATGCTTGACTGTAGGCAAGACACACTTGTCTTTGTCCTCCTCACCTGGTTGCCCCCACACACGCTTGGCACCATCTGACCCAAATAAGTTTATCTTGGTCTCATCAGACCACAGGACTTGGTTCCAGTAATCCATGTCCTTTGTCTGCTTGTCTTCAGCAAACTGTTTGCAGGCTTTCTTGTGCATCATCTTTAGAAGAGGCTTCCTTCTGGAATGACAGCCATGCAGACCAATTTGATGCAGTGTGCGGCGTATGGTCTGAGCACTGACAGGCTGACCCCCCACCCCTTCAACCTCTGCAGCAATGCTGGCAGCACTCATACGTCTATTTCCCAAAGACAACCTCTGGATATGACGCTGAGCACGTGCACCCAACTTCTTTGGTCGACCATGGCGAGGCGCTGTTCTGAGTGGAACCTGTCCTGTTATACCGCTGTATGGTCTTGGCCACCATGCTGCAGCTCAGTTTCAGGGTCTTGGCAATCTTCTTATAGCCTAGGCCATCTTTATGTAGAGCAAGAATTCTTTTTTTCAGATCCTTAGAGAGTTCTTTGCCATGTTGAACTTCCAGTGACCAGTATGAGAGAGTGAGAGCGATACCAAATTTAACACACCTGCTCCCCATTCACACCTGAGACCTTGCAACACTAACAAGTCACATGACACCGGGGAGGAAAAATGGCTAATTGGGCCCAATTTGGTCATTTTCACTTAGGGGTGTACTCACTTTTGTTGCCAGCGGTTTAGACATCAACCAGTTAACAACCGGCCCATAGCCAAATGACGGCTACAGGACGGTTGCTTTACTCTGGGAGGACGTACTATGACATCCTGCCATGAACACGCTTCCCGCACGCCCCCCGGGGCGCTCACATGGGAACATCCATGACTGCTGGCTCCCCTGCATCATGGATCACAGTAAATGGCCACTGTGAGTGGCCTTTTACCACGTGATCGCTCTGTCAAATGATGGAGCATCACATGTAAACAAGCCGACGGAAGTGCCGTCTTTTCTCTCCCCTCTCCGCACCAATCGGTGCATTGTGAGAGGAGGGGGGGGGGGAGAGGAGTTGCTGCAGCGCTGTGGGAAGGATGTATAATTCCCACAGCACTCCTAAGTGACAGTCTGCAACCCCCACCATCCATCCAAGCTCACCCACCCAGCCATCCTCACCCCATCCATGCTCACCCACCCATTATTGCTCACCCACCCAGCCATCCTCACCCCATCCATGCTCACCCACCCATCCATGCTCACCCACCCAGCCATCCTCACCCCATCCATGCTCACCCACCCATCCATGCTCACCCACCCAGCCATCCTCGCACCATCCATGCTCAGCCACCCTTCCTCACCCATCCATCCATCCATGCTCACCCATCCAGCCCACCCACTCGTACCTACCCCACTCCTACCGACCCACCCACT
>BLSH010007221.1:37750-57090 GCA_018402905.1 Glandirana rugosa
ACCCACCCACTCGTACCTACCTACCTACCCACTCGTACCGACCCACCCACTCGTACCTACCTACCTACCCACTCATGCTCACCCATCCATCCATCCATGCTCACCCACCCAGCCGTGCTCACCCAGCCATCCATCCATGCTCACCCATCCATCCATCCATGCTCACCCATCCACCCATCCATGCTCAGTCATCCCCATCCATGCTCAGTCATCCCATCCGTGCTCATCCATCCGCATCCATGTTCATCCATACCCATCCGTGCTCAGTCATCCTCATCCATGCTCAGTCATCCCCATCCATGCTCATCCATCCTCATTCGTGCTCACCCATCCCCATCCATGCTCAGTCATCCCCCTCTATACTCAGTCATCCTCACCTGTGCTCATCCATCCCCATCCGTGCTCATCCATCTCCATCCATGCTCATCCATCCCCATCTGTGCTCAGTCCTCCCCATCCGTGCTCAGTCATCACCATCCATGCTCATCCATCCCCATATACGGCTCATCCATCCCCAGCCATGGCTCATTTGTGCCTCATTCATGCTCATCCATACCACATCAGTTCTCCTCCGTGACAAATCCATACCACTACAGTGCCCATCCGTGCCACTACACTGCCCATCCGTGCCACTATAGTGTCCATCCATGCCACTACACTGCCCATCTATGCCACTACACTGCCTATCTGTGCCACTACGCTGCCCATCCGTGCCACTACACTGCTCATCCTTGCACTACACTGCCCATCCATGCCACCACAGTGCCTCACAATAGTGTAAAAGGTAGTCAAATTAGATTTGAAATGTATGCTCCTAGAACACCTGATGGTGCTCCCTGCATGTTGGGCCTCTATATGTGGCCAGGCTGTGTAAAAGTGTCACACATGTGGTATCGCCATACTCAGGAGGAGTAGCAGAATATTTGTTGGGTTGTAATTTTTGCTATGTACATGCTGTGTGTTAGAAATATTGTATAAATGGACAACTTTGTGTAAAAAAAAGTTTTCATTTTCTTTCAACATTTTCCAAAAACTTGTGGAAAAAATGACATGTTCAAAAGACTCATTATGCCTTATAAAATATACATTGGGGTGTTTGCTTTCCAAAATGGGGTCATTTTTCGGGCGTTTCCATTGTCGTGGTGCTCCAGGACCTTCAAAAGTGCAAGAGATAGCCAATAAATTATGTATGTAATTTATGCTCCTAGAACGCCTGATGGTGCTCCCTGCATGTTGGGCCTCTGTATGTGGCCAGGCTGTGTAAAAGACTCACACATGTGGTATCGCCATACTCAGGAGGAGTAGTAGAATATATTTTGGGGTGTAATTTGTGGTATGCATATGTTGGGTGCGAGAAATAACACCATGCCTCTTACTAAATACCTTGGAATGTCTACTTTCCAAAAAGGGCTAATTTAGGGGGTATTTGTACTTTCCTGGCTTGTTAGGGTCTCAAGAAATGAGAGGCCATCAGTACATCAGGTGTGATCAATATTCAGTGATTGACACCATAGCTTGTAGACTCTATAACCTTCACAAAGACCAAATAATATCCACTAATTTATTGGTTTTTTTTTACCAAAGATATGTAGCATTTTGGGCAAAATTTATGAAGAGAAATGACTAATTTGCAAAATTTTATAACAGAAACTAAGAAAAATGCATTTTTTTTTACACAATTTACAGTCATTTTTTTAATTATAGCGCAAAAAATAAAAAACCCACTACTGATTAAATACCACCAAAAGAAAGCTCTATTTGTGTGAAAAAAAGGACACACATTTCCTATGCGTACAGTGTTGCATGACTGAGTAATTGTCATTCAAAATGTGAGAGCACTGAAAGCTGAAAATTGGTCTGGTTGTAAAGGGGATTTAAGTGCCCAGCGGTTTAGTCATTAATGGCTGTGCGTTGAGTTATTTTGAGGGGACAGCAAATTTACACTGTTATACAAGCTGTACACTCACTACTTTACATTGTAGCAAAGTGTCAGCTCTTCAGTGTTGTCACATGAAAAGATACAATAAAATATTTACACAAATGTGAGGGCTGTACTTACTTTTGTGAGATACTATATATATATATATATATATATATAGTGTTTTAATTATTTGTTTTCAATTAAATAAATACTTAATATATGTGATACATGTGTGTGTTTGTGTATGTATATAAATGTATGCCCAAATGGGTGATGTCAATAATACCATGTGACCTGACTAGCTCCGATCAAACAGGAAATGGTCTCTCCAGGAACAGAGACCAAACTGAGCATGTGCAGACTGACTCTACTCACTGTGTCTTATCTGAACTTGTTACGGGTACAATGCAGGAGGGAGGGGGGTCTGTGCCTACAGGATCAAACAGCCTTTTTACACAGTGCAGAGGATTAACCCCTTAGTTTCCACAGTGAGTATAACAAGCATGATTTACCGCATATAAAGACTGATTTTACTGTTGTGGGTTTAGTAACACTTTAAGATTAAGGCAAAGAACTGCTCTATTGTGTGGTGTTGTATCACGATCTCCCTGGGAGATGACAGCTAGTTCTCCCCATTTCTCCCAAATTGCTTCCACATGATCACCATGGTCATCTGGCACCTGAGAAAACTTGTGGCCTAATTCAAGACTGTTTCCGCTGGCCTAAGATGAGAGATACCATGACTAGTTTATGTAACCATTGCTTCAAATGTTTAGAGAGAAAAACCCTGCTAGTTCGAGCTGCTCCAATGGGGGGGTGCTTACAGAGTGCAGGCCCTATGGACTTGCGATGCTCTCCATGAGAGATTCAACTGAACCTTGCTTGATATGTTAGGTACCCTACCTGTGGACAAGGGTACCCAGAGCTGCAGTTTTGAAGCCATGGTTCTTCTTTATAACAGCACCAGGCATGAGAGTGCAGGATTCTCCCCCTCTTTCCTGATGTTCGGGAGAAAGTCTAGAATGCCCATTGACCTCCTGCTAGGAGTCTCCACTGATGGAATAAGTCATCAAAGCCATTACCAATGTGTAACTCGTATGAATGATACCTTCAAATCTGCTTACCATTTAGCTGAAGAAAACACAGCTAAAGTAAGCGAAGGGGAAAAAAAGAAGCTTTGGTCTCCATATGAGGTACGGAGATCTGAAACCAAGAGTCTTGCTACAGAATTTGGGACATCTGGAAATCATAAACTGGCCTGCCGATGGTGGAAGGAGATTTTTACAGTGGTGAACAAATTGCTTGGGATCCCAGTATACAAAGTAAAGGGAAGAGGAGGCAGGGTCAACGCCTTGCACAGATATTATTTGCTCCTTATGCCTCAAGTCAGTGATGGAGATGGCTCAGATGACACTTCAGAGTGTGACTCACCCCAGCTTTGGGTAGACCTCTCACCTGATCTTCCTGATACCCATGAGAGTGACTGGACTGTAGGCCTCTGGCTCAAGAGCACTCCCTCCTCTAAAGAGCCACTGAACCCAGGATCTCCAGATCAGTGGAAAAGCTGTTGCTGAATTCAGACCAGAAGCAGGGATTATTAGGCAAGTGATCCTATGTTTAATGGTTTACTATTGTTGCCCATACCCTCTCAGTATATATATATATATATATACACACACATATATATATATATATATATATATATATATATATATATATATACACACACATATATATATATTAGGGAAAATTGTTTTCATACTTACCGTAATTTTCCTTTCCTGGATCCTCCTCATGTCAGCCTACTATGGGTCAACCCCGCCCCCTTTGACCCCTTCAGAACAACCTCTTTCCAAGCCTATAAGAGGCAGCTGTCTGACCATATGCAGTGTTCAGTTTACCCACCCCCGACAGACTTTGGGTGGGAATTCCTCGGTTGATATGAGAAGAATCCAGGAAAGGAAAATTACAGTAAGTATGAAAACAATTTTCCTTATTCCTGGACCTCCTCATGTCAGCCTACTATGGGATGTAATTAAGCAATCAACCACATAAGGGGAGGGAAAGACACAAATAACCAGAATCATAAAACAGATATCAATTATTTTAATGGCCGACAGCCGCCGACAGAGCAGTAGACCCAAAAGCTTCCGATGCGGTCAGATTTACATTCACTCTGTAGTGCTGAATGGAAGTATTAGTTGCACTCCAGCTAGTTGCCCTGCACACTGCTTCTGCTGACACCTTAGTGTATGATGCATAGGAATCTGCCCTGCCTCTCATAGAATGTGCTTTGACCTTCAATGGCTGAGGATATCCCAACCCTCTATATGCCATCTGGACCGTTTTTACGATCTATGAAGACACCATTCTAGGTGGCATTGCCAAGCCTTTCCTGAAGGCCCCAGGAAAGATGAAGCGCTGATCTTATTTCCAGAAATCCTTAGTTCGCTCTAGGTATATTGATAAGACCTGCATTAGATCCAGCCTAGTCCATTCGTCTTTCGAGTTACTATCTGGGAAAGCTGATAAGATTGATTCCCAATTCATATGCAAAGCTGAAGCTACTTTTGGAAGAATGCTTGGGACCAGTCTGAGTACTATTTCATCTTGGAGTATTAGGCAATATGGCTACCTGGCTGAGAAAGCACACAGTTCAGACACTCATCTGGCTGATGCCATTGTCATCAAAAAATTGCACTGAGACAAAGAGCATGATGACACCGGACCAATAGGAGGTGCTACTAAGGGTTTTAGAACTGAAGGCAGGACCCACTTCAGGTCTCCAAAAAATCTTCTTCCGATCTTTATTTAAGAAATGCATCACAAGAGGATCCAAGGCCCATCTTTGTTCAACATATCTGACAGGGCAGACTTGAACTTTCTAAGGAGCTATACGCTCAACCCTTGCCCAGACCTTCCTGGAGACATTCCAATATGTTAGAGACTGAGGATGACCTCAGATCCCAGCTCTTTCCTGCAGAGAAATGACAACAGGCTTTATATATCCTATAATAAAGAATTATTGGTAGTCTTCTTTCGACTAAATGCTCTATAGATCTCCTCCCAACCTCCACGCCATCAACTTCAGTTTCCCCGGCTTCGGGTTAAACTGCTTGTTCTGCAGCAGAAAACCTTTGTGAGAAGGTAGAGGAATTGGGCTGACACGTCTTCATTTTCTATGCTAGTGAACACCATGGTCTTCTGGGCCAGAAGGACCACACCGCTATTATTGTCACCTCCTCCTGTTGAATGCTCATTAAACCTCTGAGGATTAGCGAGAGAGGAGGAAACACAGACTAGGGGAAAGTCCCATGGAATGGATAGAGCATCCTGGCCTGGAGCTTGCAGGTGCCACCTTCGGGAGATGTAACACATAATATGAGAGTTTTCCTCCAATGCCACCCAATCTATGTCCCCCAGACCTTGTAGATTTTGAACAGGTATCTGGGATTCAAGCCCCGTTCATTCAGATCCAAGAATCTCCAACTCAGTTTTTCCACCAGCTTGTTTTGTGGACCCGGAAGGTATGCTGCTCTTAGGGAAAAATCTGGCATGCCACTCTGAGCAGTGGGAGTCTCCTGGTGCCCCCTTGAGGGCCACATAGGCTACCATGGTTTGTTGTCGGGAAGGACTTTGACTGCCCCCTTTGCAAAATCGATTGGAAGGCTACTAGAGCGTGCCGAACGGCCTCTAATTCTAACAGATTTGAATGCTGAGATAGAGATGCCTCTCATTTGCCCTGTACTTGTTGGCCTAAGGAATGAGCTCCCCGGTCTACTAGGCTGGCATCTGTAGTCAGCACTACTTGAACTGGAGGGTCCAGAGGCACCCTGCGATATAGATTCTGAGATATCTTCCACCACATCAGAGACTGTTTTATTGGTACTGAATGGTAGATCTGGGTTAACCAGTGTCGATCCCATTGATAGAGAAAACTGTATTGAAATCTCCCCTTCCGTCATCTGGCTCAGGGTACTACTTGTATCATGGAACACAACAGGCCCAGGTACTGCATACACTCCTTGGCCATCAGAAATGGCCTGGTCATTCCAAATTCCGATGTGGTCTGAATTTCCACAATCTTCCTGAGAGGCAGAAATACACGAACTTGGGTAGTGTCGAATTGCATTCCTAGATACCCTAGGACTTGAGCCGGTTGCAACCGACTCTTGCGATGGTTGATTAACCAACCAAAACATCTGATCGTGCTGTAGGTTATCAGCACGTGCTGTTGAAGGAGGGACTTTGATGCGGCCCGGAGGAGAATGTCGTCCAGATAATGAAGAATTTGAATGCCTCTGATTAAGATAGCGATGACCACTGCCAAAACTTTTGAAAATGTTCTTGGAGCTGTGCAGAGCCCGAATGGCAGACAACAAAATTGGAAATTGAAGCGATGGCGTGATGCACTTATGGGCACATGTAGGTAGGCATTCGCTAGGTCTATTGACGCTAGGAAATCTCCGTTCTTCACAATGGACAATGATGGCTTGCAAGGACTCCATTCTGAATGGAGGGACTTTCATGAAGGCATTTAGGGCTTTTAAGTACAGGACTGGCCTGAATCCTCCTGAGGATCTTGTCACCAAGAACAGAAGAGAATAGAATCCTTCTCCCTTCTCATGCTCCAGAACTGGCAGGATTGCTTGAGATGCCAATAAATTATTTACCTACATTAATAAATAAAGCCCCTTTTCTCTGGGCCAGTAGGAATCCAGGTCTCCACAGAATGAGACTAGGGAGGTCTTTCCTTGAATTCTAGGCGATATCCTCTTTGAATGATGTCCAAGACCCAGGCAACTTCTTCCGCCCAGACCTCTCCAAAGTAAGACAGTCTGCTCCCACTTGGGAAGTCTGGATGGGGGCCCCTTTAGAAGAGCCTGTCTGAAGCTTTCGCTGGCTGGTTCGCCTTGGCTTTGGGAAAGGCTGGACCCTGCCCCTTGCACTGCCTAAAGAACGGCGCCCCGGTTGGTACGCGGAAGCTTCCCCGAAACCCTCTTTAGATCTCCAAGGTCTTGCCAATAAATTTCCCATGGAAAAGAACTGAGCAAAGGCTGCGTTTGGAAGCACTATCCGCTGACCAATGCTTCAGCCCTAGGGCTCTGCGTGCCTTCACAGGATGAGCCATCAACTGTCATCCTGACCTGGTCCACGGCTACTTCTGCTAGAAAATACACCATGATCTTAATGGGCTGCAAAGGGAGGAACCTTTGTCTCCCATCACCTAACCCAAAGAACTGGCCTCTAACCACGCAATGCACACCTTTCAGGCTGCCGCCACTTAGGTAAGTGCAATAGCCGGCCTGCAGGCCGCTCCTGCTACCATGTACATTCTTTTGAGACCTGTATCTATCCTACAACCCATCGGATCTTGAAGGATACTGAGTCATCTAGAGGCAAAGTGATATGCCGAGCTAGTCTCTGTAATGAGGCATCCACCTTAGGCGTGGAATCCCAAAGCTCTGCATCCTTAGAGCGGAAAGGGTACAACTTTGAGACTCTGCTGTGGACGTTCAATCTTTTATCGGGCTTTGCCCATTAATCTTCCACTATTTCCTGTATTTCAAAAAATGAATGGGAAGGACAGGAGTGACCTTTTCATGTCCGCAAAACACTGAGCGCTTTTAAAGAGCTTTTCAGGCGCTTTTGAAGAGCTTTTCATTCATTTCAATGGAGAGGAGGGTATTTCCACCACCCTGCCAGCGCACAGCCACAGTGTGAAAGCATTCGTTGATTTTAATAGAAATAGGTTTTCGCGTGAAAGCGCCTAAAAAGCGCCTCAGAGAGAAAGGGGTCTTAGGCCCGACTCACACCCATGCATCTCCGCATCCCGCAGACCCACACCACAACACGTGTTCCATAGGAAACAACGCCAAATAGACTGTAGTGCAAATCCGCAAGATGGACCAAAAACGCACGGGTGCGAATCAGCCCAAAGAAGGAATCACGGAAAAATCAAATGCATGAGTGTCTGCTTACAGATCTGACTCAGAATGTTAATCTGAACATTCTGTAGCGATATGTCGCATCTGCTCTGATTCTGAGGCGGATGAGGATGGAGGTTATGCCGGGTACTACGTACCTCTTGCAGCCAACAGTCACCTGTAGCTTCAGTCCAAGCACAGCACACATGGGATTTGAACTTACAGCTGCATAGATTCACATTAACACGACGAATGCATTTACCCTCTGAGCTACAGCCACATGCACCTTGCATTATCACGCGCGGCTTCCTTCAAACAAGTGAAGCATACACACCTCCCCAGTAGGGAGTTTGCCCCGCATGCCCAGCAGGCCCTCTCCTCTTCCTGGGCCGAGGCCCTTCCAGAAGATGAAGAGGATCTGCGCCTTTGTTTATGCACATGCTAGCGCTTAGTGGTCGCATTCTGGTGTAGCAACAGCAATTGGCCTGGGTTCAAGGCATTGCAATGAGGCTCCGGTGAGGGTGATCTGGAGTGGCGTTGCACAGGGATTTTATCCCCCCGCCGACCACTCCTCTGACCCGACGTATCACGCTTTGAGTGCTTCTTTCTTTGCAGGTGATGAGGCACCGGTGAGGGTGCTTCCCTGCAGGCGTTTATCCTGTATCTGGGTCTTCTCTCTGTGTAGAGAAGAAGAATGCACTCTTTTAACCTCTAGAGATCCACGCTATAGATGAAAGACGTCTACAGCGTGGATCTCAATGTCCGGGTGGACGTCCGCCCCTTTGCACGCTCCCGGCGCGCACTCACAGGCGGCGGACTTGATGTCCGCTCCTGACCCGCGATCGCCTGCGGAGCTTCAGAACGGGGAACCGCCAATGTAAACACGGCGGTTCCCCGTTCTGTGAGAGGGGGACAAGCAGATCTACTGATCCCTGTCATTGGGATCAGTTAGATCTGTTATGTCCCTGCCAGCCCACCCCCCCCCCACAGTTAGAACACACCTAGGGAACACTGTTAACCCCTTCACTGCCCCCTGCAGGTTAACCCCTTCACTGCCAATGACATTTACACAGTAATCAGTGGACATTTAAATTTCTGATCGCTGAATAAATGTCATTGGTTCCAAAAATATGTAAAAAATGTCCGACATGTCCGCCCCAATATCAAAGTCCTGATAAAAATCGCAGATCGCCGCCATTACTAGTAAAAAAAAAAAAATAATAATAAAAACGCCATAAATCAATTCCCATAGTTTGTAGATGCGATAACTTTTGCGCAAACCAATCAACATACGCTGATTGTGATTTTTTTTTACCAAAAATATGTAGAAGAATATATATTTTTTTTTTTATATTTTATTTTTGGATATTTATTAGAGCAAAAAGTAAAAAATATTGTTCTTTTTTCAAAATCGTTGCTCTTTGTTTGTTTATAGCGCAAAAAAATAAAAACCGCAGAGGGGATCAAATACCACCAAAAGAAAGCTCTATTTGTGGGGAAAAAAGGACATCAATTTTGTTTGGGAACAACGTCGCACGACTGCGCAATTGTCATTCAAAATGCGACAGCGCTGAAACCTGAAAATTGGTCTGGGCAGGAGGGGGGTTTAAGTGCCCAGTAAGGAAGTGGTTGAAAACAAAAAACACACAAAAAAAAAAATTTAAAAATAGCAAACCTTTCCATGCGTTCTTCAGTGCTATAGAGGCAGGCAGGAGGACCCAGGATACCTGGAAACACACGGACAGCCAGAGATCTATCCAGCAACTCAAGGCAGCAGCCGTGTTGAGATCCCAAAACACTCAGCACAGTGATTATGAGACAAGCTGGGGCCACAGGTGTTGCAATCACTGCAGGGAAGCAGGAACCCAAGCATGGGAGAGGGCGTTCCTATCATACCAGGAAGTGGCCACTCTCAGCAACCTCCTGAGAGTTCCTGTGGAACTACAAGCCTCAGCCTGCCTGCTGTTTCATCAATTTGCCACACAGCCCAAACCAGCAGTATTTAACCACTCTCTAGAGGCCGGTGTACACATGCAGTAATTTATACTGCTAACTGAGACCCAGCACCAAGGGTACCCCACAAAGGGAGATTTACAGCCCACATAGGGGGTCTACTGAACTCAGGAGAGTGCATGAACCTGAGGAGGATCGCATGGACATTACAAGGTTTCACAGAAAGTCTCCTACCGTGCTTCTTCTTGCGTGTGTGTATAAATATATCTATTTTTCTTAAGAGGCGTCCTGAGCGAGGACGAAAAAAGAACACTGCATGTGGGCAGACAGCCGCCTCTTCTAGGCTGGGAAAGAGGTTGTCCTGAAGGGGTCAAAGGGGGCGGAGCTGACCCGTAGTAGGCTGACATGAGGAGGTCCAGGAAATATATATATATAATGTGTGTGTGTATATATATATTTATATATTTATCAGTATGGAGGTTGGAGTCAGTAGGACAGTGGATGATGACAATCAGTAGTGCAGTGGGCTTTGTCAGTAGAGCAGAAGACACAGTTAGTAGAGTAGTAGATGGTGTCAGTAGGGCAGACATTGGTGTCAGTAGAGCAGAAGGCAGTGTTAGTAGAGTAGTAGATGGTGTCAGTAGGGCAGACATTGGTGTCAGTAGAGCAGAAGACACAGTTAGTAGAGTATTAGATGGTGTCAGTAGGGCAGACATTGGTGTCAGTAGAGCAGAAGGCAGTGTTAGTAGAGTAGTAGATGGTGTCAGTAGGGCAGACATTGGTGTCAGTAGAGCAGAAGGCAGAGTTAGTTGAGTAGTAGATGGTGTCAGTAGGGCAGACATTGGTGTCAGTAGAGCAGAAGGCAGAGTTAGTAGAGTAGTAGATGGTGTCAGTAGGGCAGACATTGGTGTCAGTAGAGCAGAAGGCAGAGTTAGTAGAGTATTAGATGGTGTCAGTAGGGCAGACATTGGTGTCAGTAGAGCAGAAGGCAGAGTTAGTAGAGTAGTAGATGGTGTCAGTAGAGCAGCGGACGTTGGCAGTAGTTTGTATTAATTTTTATTATTTTATTTTTTTTACATTATTATTATTATTATTTTTTATTTATTTTACAATTTTGGTAGAAGTCCCATTGGGGGGCTTTGGTGAAATATCTAGGGTCTAAATAGACCCCTGATGTCTCACCTTTGAGACAAAGAAAGGGAGTGAGGACAGAGATTCCCCAGTCCCTTTCTCTGCAGCCTCAGCTCGCCTTCCTGATGGGGCGGCCCCAACCCCACCTACGCCCCAAAATGAAAATAAATCCCTCCCCTGCTCCCACCTCCTGGACCCCTCTGTTGACATGATGGCCTAGGGAAATGTAATTTAAGCCTCCTCGGTAAGTGAGTAGGAGTGGGTGTGGACTGATGAAATAAATGTATTCATTTAGGTATACTGTAAATCAACAATAAAGTTGTCCTGCCCCCCCCCCCATTTAGCTGATGAGTCCTGGGCCCGGTACAAAAGTGCCAGTTGTACCCAGTGTTGTATTTAGGTTTTGTGCTGCCCTAGGCCTGACTAATCTCATGCACCCCCCTAATTTAAATATGAGCCACCCTTTCCTGTCAAGGCCACACCCCTTCCTGTTTAAGACCCGCCCTGAAATTTCCTAGTGGGGACACTAGTTCTGAGGGCCTTGGGAGGATTGGAATGGATTTCTTTAAGAGATTTCCTCACACTTCCTGTTTGGCTATGGGGCAGCACAACAACTCGTTGGTTGGGGCCCTCCACTTGGGCCCCTTGGGACGCCTGGGTCCCCTACATATGTATGGGCTGTCCCCCTCTGATGGGGGCCTGCCGGTATTGTCATCCCGGCAGCAAGTGTATCCGCTTTATGGGGGTGCCAGACCGGTTTGTCTCCCAGCCCAGTCCACCCAATAAGACTAAAAGTGTAGTGCAAGCCATCTCTTTTCGTGCTGCCCCCCTGCAAAGTGCCGCCCTAGGCCTGGGCCTTGTTGGCCTAGGCCAAGATACAGCGTTGCTCACATGCGTGTATAACACCAGACCGGGATATCACCAATATTCTGTGATTCCTTCACCCCTTTTCCCGGTATTCTTACCAGACGTCAATCTTCCCCAAATGTGTTCCAGTTATTCCCCATTTTCCTCTTCTAATCAATGTTTCTCAAAATTAAGGAAAATCAATAGTGCAATAGATCCATACACACCATATACCATAATGTAACTATATTGTGCTTACCATTCCCACGTTCTGAATGTACCAGACTGCGACCTCATATATCAGTGGTCTCTAAACTGTGGCTTGGGGGCCAGATGTGGCCTTCACTTGCCTTTATCGGGCCCTTGGGGCATTATTCCACCAACTGGCACCAACAATGGAGCACTATTCTTCCCATTGATATCAACAATGGGACACTATTACTCTCATTAAAACCAATGAGGGAGCTTTGATGCTGGGGCATTTTATACTCCCGCTGGACACAGTTTCGCTCCCCTAAAGCCTGAAGGACAGTATACTGTCCCTTTGCTTATAAAGTTTGGAGACCCCTGTTATATATTCACTATAAAGTGCACCTTCCATGCATGCCAAAACACCTTCTCAGGGTTGGATGATAAAAGTTCCCAAACACTCCTTCTGGGTACTCGCTCTTCCGGCATCCAATCCCCCACAGGTCGGTAAATCAGGACATACTTATGGTTCAGAAATCCCCACTCATTTCACTTTATTAACTCAAGAAATGCTTACATCAGAAGGTATACACACTAATCTAATAGTAATAGAGGCATCATTTTGCCCCCCTGTACAAATTATTAGTAAGACCTCATCTGGAATATGCAGTTCAGTTTTGGGCTCCAGTTCTCAAAAAGGATATCAGGGAACTGGAGAAAGTGCAGAGAAGGGCAACCAAACTAATAAGAGGCATGGAGGAGCTCAGCTATGAGGAAAGATTAGAGGAACTGAATTTATTCTCTCTTAAGAAGAGGGGATTAAGGGGGGATATATCAACATGTATAATACATAAGTGGTCCATATAGTGAACTTTTGATTGATTCTGAGGTCCTAACTGGGTGGCTACCAGGGACCTCAATTATAGTAGGGGTACCACATCCCTAATTGGATATAGAGACAGAAGGATTTTGGGGAAAATTTTTGGGACTTTGCTGGTACCGTAAAGAAACCACTATAACTACACAATATATAAAATTATACAAACTTTATTAATTCACATTTAAAATGTTCATAAAAACAATTTAAGAATTTCTTCTAACCCCTTGAGTACCTGCATGATAGTGGGCCGAACTAGCTATGGTATGTTACTGGTGGTAACTCATAACCTAGTATCCCACAGTGGTCTCCTTGTATGGTACATGTAGTACTGGAATTATTGTAGCCAGAACAAATTACAAAAACTAAAAGGTACATGTATACTAAATTCTCCTTCTTTAAGCACTTGCCGACCGCCAATCGGCATCTGATGGCAGCAAAGTGGCTCGTTCCCGCAAATCGCCGTCATACGACGGCGGCTGCGGGAACGAGTTTAGTGAGCGCGCGCGCTGCCGGAGGCGCGCCCGCGCGCTCACTGTGTCCAGGGGGGGCCAGGGAGCGGGTGCGGCGGCTTCGATTGCCGCCGGCTACCCGCGATGGCCCCCCGGAGCGAGTGAGCGGAGGTCCGTGTATGTAAACACGGACCTCCGCTCTGTGTGAGGGGGAAGGGCTGTGATCACAGCCTTCCTTTACGTGAAGGCTGTGACCACTTCCCTTCCCCAGCTAGGGCAGCCCCCATACAGTTAGAACACGCCCAGGGAACACAGTTAACCCTTAGAGCGCCCTCTGCAGGTTAACCCCTTCACTGCCAATGGCATTTACACAGTAATCAGTGCATTTTTATAGTACTGATCGCTGTATAAATGCCAATGGTCCCAAAAAAGTGTCCGCTGAAATATCGCAGTACCGCAAAAAATCGCAGATCGCCGCCATTATTAGTAAAAAAAAAAATAAAAAATAAAAACCCCAAAAATTAATTCTCATCATCCGTAAACGCGACCACTTTTGCGTAAACCAATCAATAAAGGCCGATTGCGATTTTTTTTATCGCAAATATGAGGAAGAATATAAATCGGCCAAAAACGGTGAAAAAAATGTTTTTTTATATTTTTTTTTTGGATTTGTATTCTAGGAAAAAGTAAGAAATTTGTTTTTTTTTTTGCAAAATTGTTGCTCTTTTTTTGTGTATAGCGGCGATCAGGAATGACGCAGCGGTGATCAAATACCACCAAAAGAAAGCTCTATTTGTGGGAAAAAAAGGACGCAAATTTCGTTAGGGTATAACGCCGCACGACCGCGCAATTGTCAGTTAAAGCGACGCAGCGCCGAATCGCAAAAAGGGCTCCGGTCCTAAAGCTGGAAATCCTTCCGGGGCTGAAGTGGTTAAACACAAAGGGAACGTATGGTTACATAGCAGATGCCCACAGTCAGGCAGCGAGGCTCAATCTTTACATGTTTACATGCCCAGGAAAGAGGAGCGGGAGGAGAATCGGAGGATTGACAGATGTGCGGCTGAAAGCGCCGTCCATGATCAGTCTCCACTGTCCTTCTGGATCCCACGGAGCAACCCTCTGTGGGACCTCGGGGTTTTCTCCACCCCTGACAAGCGCAGCTCTCCGGCGGCGCATGCGCGGGACATGGAGTCTGTTGCCGGGCCGTTGGGCGTCATTAGGAGGTGGGAGGGACTCACTTCATTGACGTCACGGTCGGGACGTACTTGAAGTGGCGCCGACAGTCAAGCGGTGCACACGCTTGTGTCGGGGGCACGCCTGAAGGAAGCGTAGGTTGTCAACTGAAATCATCATATGCCGTGAGTACTTGGATCTACAGGGGACACTTAGGAGAGGAGGAGAGGAGGGGGGGGGGGTTATGATTGATTCGGCCCATGCCTCCTCTCTCTGTCCCCATGCTTCATGTCGGCTTCTTCTATGTTGGGGTTATTACCCGGAATGCTTAATTAACTAAGCCTTGTATTATGTTATAGGGGTATCGGCATATCGGTCAATCTGCATACCATGCACGCCAATAATACAACCCATATAGCAGGATTCCTTCTCCTTTTTTGGGACCTAAAGAGGACGCCCTTTACTTTGAGAATATATATCCAAAAAAACGACTACCTTCAGGTATAATTTTGAAGAGGTTAGGCAATGCTGCTTGGGTCAGATCTGCCTCTACTCTATGCTATTTTACTTTAATTTTTTTGTATCTACTTGGGTGACCCCTGCTGGTGAAGTCACATATTGCAATGTTATTTCTTACCAAAATCACTATTTGGCATTTGTATCTTAGAAATACGACTTGTGGACGGTACGTCCCCACATCTGCAGCCAGATAGTGGACACAAGGGTCGACAGAGGTGTGGAGCGGGGGCATGTACCTGTGCAGTGTAAATTGAGTGAGTTTCTATTACAGAATGGCTTGTAATATTTGCATGCTATTGTATAATATTCAAATTTTGATTATCTGTATTACAGACTTTTTTTGAAGACCCTGTATCTATACCCCCTCTATCTTCTGAGGAAGCGTTGATGTATAGATCGCGAAACATGTAAAGATTGAGCCTCGCTGCCTGACTGTGGGCATCTGCTATGTAACCATACGTTCCCTTTGTGTTTAACCACTTCCCGCACGGCGCATTGGTTGAACTAGATGGACTTGTGTCTTTTTTCAACCTGACTAACTATGTAATCCAATACTTGTCAGAACGAGTACTTCCAGTTCCAACAGCGACATCCTGACTTCACTGCTGACGCGTTTCATCTAAAATGACTTCATCAAAGGTTGTGTAGATAGTATTACATCATACCCCAGATGACGGCCCTTTGAGCCGAAACGCGTCGGTTTCCTCCATCTCCTGCCTTTTTATGAGCTCTTTTGTTTCTATGAATATGTGAGTATATTTTTAACCCGGTTCTGTAATAAACCTTGTCAAACGGTATTACACGATTGTGGGTTTTTCTTTCTCCTACTCATGCACATTGGACACTGAGATACCTGAACATTGGAAGTGTGACCTGAGGTTTCCTTGGAGCCCTCCACCCTCCCTCATGGATCAGGAGTAGCAGACCATCAGGACCCAGGACCATTTCCCCACAATATCCGAGGCCATCTTTGAACGGATTTCTCTCTCTTCTTGCCACCAGCAGATGGGATGAGCTACAACCCCGGCTGACCATTACTATAACACTGCGCATATTTTACCATCATCTGGTAAGCCTCCACCTATTCCTTCTTTTACGGCTTGATCATTACAAAGAATACCGATATGAATATGTGAATTCCATGCTTCAAGTGATGAACTGATATTTATCTACCTCATTTTTGGCGCTGCATATGTTGTATATATACTCTGTTGGACAATTTTAGATCTATTGTTTTATGCGTGCTGCCCCTTTAAACCATTTAATTTTTTAATTATTCTCTTACGGAACAGTATTATTCTTATCTGAGTGAGTGCGGGTTGCTACCTGTTTTATAGATAGTATTACACTATGTACGTTTTTTCTTTTGTTTTGGGGTACGTGTGAGGAAAGGGGTGATTTATAGAGAAGACACTGAGGAATTGGGAATGATAAATGCTCTGCTGACCCAATACTTATATATGGGTCAATTAATCCGGTAAGAGCCTGGGAAATGGAAGTTTATAGATATATACATACCTGAAAGAGGAGATTGTTTTTGAGCACTTAAAGAGCTGGACAGTTTTGAAAATTAAGAAATTCACAAAGGTAAAAATATACAAAATTTAATAGGTTTGTGTTAAAATTGACAAAGGGTTAGCCCCACCAAAAAAATGGAGTATTAACATACATCAAAAGTGACATCACAGGTGTGACTTTTCATATACCCCATTTACTTAGTATACCAATTCATGGACACAAATATATATAAATGACCCCAGAATCCGACTTGTATGAAAGACAAAGACCTATCCTGCCCGACGCTTTTCGCCCTATGATCCCCGAAGAAGCCCCTTCTTAGGGCGAAACGCGTCGGACAGGATAGGATCACAGAACCATTCATGGATATGTAATTTTCGACCATCTAATTTCGGCCTCAGTCTGTGTCTTTTCAGTTAGGGGGGGGGGGGTATACCAGCACCATTAAAGTCCCATCATTTTCTATTTCTCTCTCCTTATGTTTATTAATTCCTTTAGGGATGCAGTGCTGGGCTAGTTCTGCCGTATTTTCAATGCTACGCAAATTTACAAAGGTGCCATGTTATTCAGATGTGTCAGAAGCTTTGACAGTTGACAAAGCTGGCACCTGTTCCTTGAGACTGAATATTACTGATTTTTATTATATCTTTTAACCGCTATTTCCAGAATTTTAATTCTCTCTATGAATCCAGTCTTTCCTTCCCGCTTCTCTTTTTCAATGCGCAACTGCATGTACTCTACAGCAGACTTCGGGAAGGACTTTAATCCGCTCTCCTGGTCCTGGAGGCATTTAAGGGTCCCGGCAACCTTCTGAATCAGTTTCTGGATCTCAGCCTCTGCCTTCTCAATGTCTTCCTTCATTTTTTTGAAAACATCTGCTAGAGTCATCGGCTTCCTCAGCTCTTTTTGGTATTTTTCTTTTACCTCCAAATAAGTTTTAACTTTTATTTCAGCAAAAGTTTCCCAGTAAGACATTTCTGAAAAGTGTTGGCTGTACCCATGGTCACACACACGACAAGTTCCACCCCAAGAAAAAATTTTACAAAGATAAACCAGTAAGTTAGAAAACACAAGGCAGTCTCGGTGACATGCACGGTTGCACTCATGACAAATGATTGAGCTTTCAGTCTGAGAGTGTATATTTTCCTTTATACATGCTGTCACCTCAAATTTAAAATGCTCATTCTTTTCAATCTCCTCCTTGTTTTTATTCAATATGGCGTCTGTTTCTACCAGTTCATGCTGTCGAAACACCGCCTCCTCAATTTGTTGATCAAGCCCCTCAAAAATTATCGCCAAAGTATTTGCTCCTGCTGGGATATTCTTTACTGAACTTATATCTTTACTGGCTGTTTTAGGTAAATATCTTAAAAGAAAATTCTCAGTGCTTTCCTTTCCCATCTTCCACTGCCTTTCACGAGTCGTGTAATCTTTGTCACTCACTTCATCAGGGCTGTTATTAGCATACAGCACGCTGTTATTGACCTTAAAGTACACAGGTTTCCCATCTTCAGATTTCGCACATGGAACATCAGCCTCCATAATTGCTGAGAGAACGTTGGGTTCCTGCACATCAGCCAAGGTTGTGAAGAAGACTATGTTATCCTTGATGTCAGTCCCAAAAATGGCTAAAATGTTGTCATAGATGTACTTTTGTGTTGGAGTTAACCGAGCTGAAGATGACTGAACCACAAAACAAATAGCATCAATTTCTGTGATTTTGTATTCACAAAAAAATTCTCGTATCTTCCGCATGTTTTTATCATCATAGTATGTCCCTCCAGTGTCTCCAAACCCCGGAGTGTCAATGATGTTTATGGAGTACGGGATTCGAAAGTCACTTTCATGGTGGATCTGGTACATGGTGACACCCGATGTTTGGCTGTCTCTGGCTTGACTCTTCTCACTACTCTCCCCAATTAGCTGGATCCGGAAATCATCCTTCCACTCCACACCAAAGATGTAGTTGACTATAGAGTTAATCACTCTTGTATTACCACATCCAGTTTCACCAACCACACCAACCATCATGATCACTTTCTTTTTTTTATTGGCCTTTGCTGTTCCAAACTCCCATATCTTCTGATCCTTCATACGCACTGTATGCATCTTTAAAATGGTCAGTGGTCCAACCTCTTTTTGCTTGGTCAGGGATTTGTGTAATTTCAGTCGTACAGCTCTGCTAAGATCTGCTACCATAGAATGTGTGCCTTGCTTCCCTACAAAAGAAAGAAAACTATTGGTCAAAATACAAATTCACCAAACATTCAAAGTTATAGTTACATAGTTACATAGTTAGTCAGGTTGAAAAAAGACACAAGTCCATCCAGTTCAACCAAAAAAAAAAACATTTATATATATATATATATATATATATATATACATATATATACACATACACAACAAATAATTATATATATATATATATATATTTACAAAAAAAAAAACCAACTTGACCTACCTGAACACAGAAAAAAGTTGGACTGATTGATACATTGATACATTGATATTGAAACTTACAAACCACTTAAACATAAAACTGGTTATCAAAAGAAAGAAAACATCCCTTCGTTCCGTGTGTAAGATACCATCGTCTAGAATCGTCTCGACATGCTGACTTTAATGTGTTTAGGGACTGGTTCGTTTTTCTCCAACCTGGTGACTGGTAAAATTTCTACGTATGTCACGCATACTTCCTAGTCTTCTATACCCTCAAACCTTGTCGTTTCCGGTTATTTTTTTTCTTTCACTAGTACTACCAACCACACCAACCACTTTGACCTACACCATTATGTTCTCACTAATTGAGATATCAGTTGATGTAGAAACCACAC
>BLSH010007400.1:0-10660 GCA_018402905.1 Glandirana rugosa
AAAAAGATCAATGGTGTCATTGGGAATTTATCTGAGAGGTAGAAATTGACCATTGCTCAAGGAACCCCTAGCAACCTCTGGAGGAACCCTGGTTGAGAAACCCTGCTCTAAACTAAAGGCATATGGATTGCAGGAAGTAAATGTTTCATGAATCATCTTCCCTTACTCAAGATGGCCATGGCTAGAAACGCTATGGGGGATGTTTTTCAAAGTGATTTCTCAGCAAAATAAAGCACGGAGACATGGATGGGGGATATTGCTTGAATATTAAAAATGAATTAACCACTTAAGGACCGGAAGGATTTCCCACGTTAGGACCAGAGCACTTTTTGCGATTCAGCACTGCGTCGCTTTAACTGACAATTGCGCAGTCGTGCGACGTTGTACCCAAACGAAATTGATGCCCCTTTTTTTCCCCATAAATAGAGCTTTCTTTTGGTGGTATTTGATCCCCTCTGCGTCATTTCTGATCACCGCTATAAACAAAATAAGAGCGACAATTTTGAAAAAAAAAACAATACTTTTTACTTTTTGCTAAAATACAAATCCAAAAAAAAAAAAATCATCAGTTTTGGCCGATTTATATTCTTCCTTATATTTGTGGTAAAAAAAAAAAACGCGATCGGCGTTTATTGATTGGCTTGCACAAAAGTTGCCACGTTTACAAACCATGAGAATTCATTTCTGGAATTTTTACTATTTTTTTTTTTTTTTTACTAGTAATGGCGGCAATCTGTGATTTTTATCGTGGCTGCGATATTGCGGCGGACATGTCGGACATTTTTGACACTTTTTTGGGACCAATGACATTTATACAGCGATCAGAAATTTAAATATCCACTGATTACTGTATAAATGTCATTGGCAGTGAAGGGGGTGTTAACAGGGGGGAGATCTAGGGGTTAACTGTGTTCCCTAGGCGTGTTCTAACTGTGAGGGGGCTGGGCTGCCAGGGGCATAAGAGATCTGATTCCAGTGACAGGGATCAGTAGATCTCTCACATGCCGCCTGACATAGTGGGGGGAACCACCGTGTTTACATAGGTGGTTCTCCTGTTTTTCTTCTCTGCCAGGCAATTGTAGCTCGCCTGTGGACATCGGGTCTGCCCGAGCCGCGGCCACACTGCTAGCCGTGCACGAGCGAGCCGCCGTTTATAAATGGCGATTCGCGCTACAGCACCACTCCGCAGCAGTAAATGTACACGAGCCACTCGGGAACCGATTAAATAGCGTTTTTTTGTTTGTGGTGCTCAGATGCCGTGTAGTTCCGCTTTAAATCCACTGTTCAAAATCAAGTAGGAGCTCCGTCTAATGGAGGGCAGGTAGAAGATTCAAGCAACCTTTGTGTTCATAGGTCAGTTTCTTATACATGAGCATTTCATTAATCTCCGCTTTTCATTGTAAGATTGGAACTCCAGCTTGGGAACACACCTTAGCTATTAGCTTCTTGGCAGTGAACAACGTCTCGTGCAAAAAGGTGCCCAGATAAATATTTAATTCTAAAGACTCAAGAGGGACCAGCAGGCATAGCCAAGGGTGTAGTTGTATTGAGAAACTTGTGACATCATGGAAAAAGTTATTATTTGCTTTAAGTAAGCCTGTATATGTTGGCAGAACCAGAGTGGAACAAGGAGCCAGGGGCCCCTTGACACTTAGGGCATAAAGGGTTACAAGATGGTTTATATCTTGCTAACCATCTTGGCATCAAATAGGTATGATGAAGGTATAGGTAAATACATGGGTAAAATTGCCAATAAGTTTCTGGGAGACCAATCGGTGGCTGCCTGGTTAGAACCCAGGTCTTATCAATAGCAGGGGGTCTCAAAAAATGTTTTAAACAAAGGGCCAGGTTTACTGTCTTCTAGACTTTAGGGGGGCTGAAATGTGACCCTGTGGGTGTAGAAAAATGTCTGGATTCAGTGGGAATAAACAATGCCTCAGGCTTGGTGGACAGTGGGAGTAAAACAAATTACATAGTGCCCCATTGTTGGTATCAGTTGGGGGAATAGTGCCCCATCATTGTTGGTGGTGAGAGTAATGGTGCCCCATCATTAGTGGTGGTGGGAGGAATAGTGCCCCATCATTGGTGGTGGTGGGAGGAATAGTGCCCCATCATTAGTGGTGGTGGAAGGAATAGTGCCCCATCTTTAGGTGGTGGGAGGAATAATGCCCCATCATTGGTGTCAATGGGAAGAATTATACCCCATAATTGGTATTATCTGGAGGAATAGTGCCCCATAGCTGGCGTCAGTGGCAGTAGTAGTGCCCCATTGTTGGTGTCAATAGGAGGAATAGGGTTCAATCATTGGTGCCAGTGGGAGGAACAGTGCCCCATAGTTGGTGTCAGCAGGAAGAATTATACCCCCATAATTGGGGTTAATAGGAGAGATTGTGTCTTTTTATCAGTGGGAGGAATAGTGCCCCACTGGTAGGATAGAGGTTAGCAAAGAGCTGCATCTGGCCTATGAACCAAAGTTTGGAGACCACTGATCAATAGAACCCAAATAAGACTCCCACGAGTTCTTTCTTTTATAAGCCTGGGCTGGTGCCTTGGGATCCCGGAAGGTTGCATAGAATTCAATTCAAGCTCCAACCATAGCGTTGTTTGTAATTTTTTCATTCTGTACTTGAAGTGCATCCACTTCCAGTTTTTGATAGCGGTGATAGGTTGGAAGCCCAGGCAAGTGTTGTAACACTTTTTTTTTTTGCTGTCTGCTTTACCAGAACTGAAATAAACTGGGAATCTTCCAATTTTTTTTGGTTACTGCCTAAGAGGGGGCTTCCCTCACATTGGAGAACATTACTACCCTCTACTTCTGTTGTGCCTACAGGCAGGGCTGGCCCAAGACATTGTGCTGCCTGGGTCCAAGAATGAAATGCTGCCCCCCCCAAAAAAAAAACACACCCACCAATAGGCCCCCACATCCATTATTTTATATTATGATAATTAAAAGTAAAATTCTATTTATCAGGAGGTCAGATTTACATGCAACAACGCCTTGTCTATATGCAAAATTATATCACATACCATTATGTTTAATTCCAAGAGGCGGGGTAGGGCAGTATAGGGGCAGGCTAGGGCAGTATAGGGGCAGGCTGGGGTAGTATATGGGCAGGCTGGAGTAGTATATAGACAGGCTAGGGTAGTATATGGGAAGGCTAGGGTAGTATATGGGCAGGCTAGGGTAGTATATGGGCAGGCTAGGGCAGTATATGGACAGGCTAGGGTAGTATTTGGACAGGCTAGGGTAGTATATGGGCAGGCTAGGGTAGTATATGGGCAGGCTAGGGCAGTATATGGACAGGCTAGGGTAGTATATGGGCAGGCTAGGGCAGTATATGGACAGGCTAGGGTAGTATATGTGCAGGCTAGGGTAGTATATAGACAGGCTAGGGTAGTATATAGACAGGGGGAGTGGCCCAGGGGGGGGGGGCTGTTGTCATCATGACACAAAACTGCTGAAAAAAAAAAACTTGGTTGTCAATTTGCTGGGTAAATAGAAGAGAAGGAGAGGCAGCCGTGGTTCAATTTGCCGCCCCTCTCAAATTGCTGCCTGGGTCCAATGGACTCACTGGGACCCATGGTGGGGCCGGCCCTGCCTTTTCAACACAGAGGAATCCTAGAAATAATTCTCTGGTCTCAGGGAACCCCTGTGAAAAATTAAAAATCTACAACTCATGATACATTAGTGTGATGGTCAATGGGAAGAATGCTCCTTACACTTGTGGTCATTGGGAAGAATTCCCCCCCTTACAGATAGCTAAAAAGATCAATGGTGTCATTGGGAATTTATCTGAGAGGTAGAAATTGACCACTGCTCAAGGAGCCCCTAGCAACCTCTGGAGGAACATACATCAGGAAGTGACACCTCATCATCCATCGCCCTTTCCAGAACCTTCTCTGGTCAAAGGGGAGGAAACTCCAAGAGGTGTTCCTTCCTTCCATCTCCAGCCCTCCCTGAGCCACTTCCCAGCTCAGATCAAAACATTCAGGCCTGCACTTACAGTCAGGCCTGACTAAATTTGCCTCTCCTAGCAAAAAGACCTCACAAAAAAAACACCTACACTTTGGTGGCGCTACAACAATGTTGCAGGAATAGAACAGCACTGTGGCATTGCCAATACTAGATCAATATCATGTTCATTGATCTTGTTTGATTATTGTTTTTTTGGAAATGTATAAGAAACACTTTTTGTTACTCGTTCTTTTCTGGTTTGCATGGATATGCTTCACAGGAAAATTATTTTTGTGGATCAAGGAGCAAACTACACAATGCTCCTATTCTTTCTGCAAGCATTCATTATAGTCTCTAGCTATCATAGTAATCATCCCCCCGGCCAACATAATAGCTCTGATACTTTTTTTTATAGTACCACGCTGCCAGTTAACCCTGAGCGATAACCACCACGTACTCGTGCCGAGAACACACATTGAAAGGTGTTATGAAATCCCTTTGATTATCTGGCATTTCTTCCACTTCAGAGAACGAGTCTCTCAACCCATCGCAATGGAATGTCAGCCTAGCGAAGGGTAAAATTTGTAGCGGGTCCCAGCTGGGAGGATGTGCAGAGAGGGCAAGCCAATTTCTCGTTGGCTGTCACTTTTGGTGAGACATCTGTCAGTGTATTGCCAGCTTGGGAGAGTTTTTTTTTAAAAAAACAAGTCCGTTCTACGGTTTGGAAACACGTCCATCTTCTGCCAACTTTCTGTTTTCCATGGCTGCATGGAAGGCTTTCGCACTTCAATATTTATAGCCCAGAGGATCATAATGTTAATGAGTTACAAAATAGTCAACAGGCAATTGGCATGCAATGTCGGCAGAAAGCCTGGAACTCTTGGATCTGGGAAGAAAGGGAGTTTGCTAGTCAGGTGTAACCTTGCTATTTTGGTGAACAGATTATTGAATTTCTGACAAATGACCATCCTGAGCTTACTTGCCAAAATTTTAAAGGGTCTGTCTACCCAAAACTTGAATTCTCCATCAGAGATGGAGGTCCAGTATGTTGCTTTCCTCTTACCTCTTGAGACTTCATCAACAAGATCCTCCCTACTATCGTTCCTGTATGTTTTAAACCACCTTGGACTTTCGGGTGTTCCAGTTCACTTTAGTGGCATTCAGATTCCCTGAGATGTTTAGCTTTCCAGTGTTTTCTGATTGGATGAGGTGGAGGTCCAATGAGTTGCTTTACTCTTAGCTCTGGGGACTCCATCAACCAGATCCTCCCTACTATCGTTTCTGTTTGTCTTTGTGTGGTCCAGTCCGCTTTAGGTGCATTCAGATTCCCAGAGACATTTAACTGGCCAGTGTTTTCTGATTGGATAAGATGGAGGTCTGGTGTGTTGCTTCACTTTTACCTCTTGGCACTCCAGCGACAAGATCTTGCCTACTATTGATCCTGCTTGTCTAAACCATCTTGGACTTTTAGGTGGTCCATTCCACTTTAGTTGCATTCAGATCCCCTGAGACGTTTAACTTCCAGTGTTCCCTGATTGGATGAGGTGGAGGTCCAATGTGTTGCTTTACTCTTACCTCTTGGGACGCCATCAAAAAGATCCTCCCTACTATTGTTTCTTTTTGTCTTCACTATCTTGGACTTTTGGGTGGTCCAGTCTGCTTTAGTTGCATTCAGATTCCCTGAGACACTTAACTGTCCAGTGTTTTCTGATTGGATAAGATGGAGGTCTGGTGTGTTGCTTCACTTTTACCTCTTGGCACTCCAGTGACAAGATCTTGCCTACTATTGTTCCTGCTTGTCTAAACCATCTTGGACTTTTTGGTGGTCCAGTCCACTTTAGTTGCATTCAGATCCCCTGAGACGTTTAACTTCCAGTGTTCCCTGATTGGATGAGGTGGAGGTCCAGTGTGTTGCTTTACTTTTACCTCTTGGGACTCCCAATGATAAGATCTCCCTACTATTGTTCCTGTTTGTCCTCACTATCTCGGGCTTTTGGATGGTCCAGTCCACTTTAGTTGCATTCAACTGCATGTTCTCTAATTGAACAAGGTGGAGATCATCATACATCACCCTATCTCTTCACCTTGTCCAATCAGAGAATGCTTTGCTTTTACTGAGAATATTCAAAGTGTTCTCTGAATGGCTGAGTGATCCTCCTATTTTTGCAATGCAGCAGGGTACCTGGAAGCTAGTGAAGATCACTGTAGTAGCGGTGCCTACTACAGTGCTTTCTATCCTCCACAGGGATCCTGCAGGTATGGCACATATATACTTACCATCATCCAAGATAATGACTTAACACCACTGAGCTAGGGGATTCCAAAAAGACCAGACAGACTGCTTACACCAGGTGGAGGTCCAGCGTGTTGCTCTACTCTTACCTCTTGGCACTCCAGCAACTAAATCTCCCTACTATCGTTCCTGTTTATCATCACCATCTTGGATTTCTGGGTGGTCCAGTCCACTTTGGTTGCATTCAGATCCCATGAGATATTTAATTTTCCAGTGTTTTCTGATTGGGTGAGGTGGAGATCGTGACATCAACTCCCCATCTCTTCACCTTGTCCAATCAAAAAATGCTTTGCATTCAATGAGAGGGTGCAAAATGTTCTCTGAATGGTGCCTGTGCTAAATGAGCGACCTCCTTTGTTCACAATGCATCAAGGCAGCCACTCGGCACAGGACCCAGAAGCTGGGGGAGATCACCATAGTAGCGGTTCTTTCTTCGGTGCTTTCCATCTTCCACAGGGATCCCACACCCATACATACTTACAGTGGTCCAGGTTGACTTCACTCATCAAGAAAATTACTTGACACCACAGCGCTAGGGGATTCCATAAAGACCAGATAGACTGCTTGCTGTAGGTGGTGATCAGTTCCCAGACTGGACTAGTGCATGAAGCTGATGCTGCCCACCTCAGATCGGGGAATCTTAAAAAAGTACATACTTATAAACGCAATGAATGTAACAGCATTGTTAGTAAGCTCCAAAAAAAGGACTTCACCACAAGGAAATCCATATAAAAACAAACATCATAAAACTGACGCGTTTCAGGGGCTATACTTCCTTTAGCGTAAAACTGGGACCCCTGAAACTTTTAGATGGTTTTACGATTTTCATTCCTATATGGATTTTTTTGCGGTTAAGTCCTTGTGGCTCTGGAGCTAAGGCACAATGCTTTACATTCATTGCTTTTGTGAGTATGTACTTTTAATAAAGTGCTGTGGATAATGCACTAGGCCTTTGCGCCATTTTGGTTTTTTGTTTGAGTGGTCCATGTTGGATCAATGGAACTTTGCAAAACTATCCATACCTGGAATTCAGCTTTAATCATAGAGTGACTCTGTGACTGGAAGCATGGGGTTCCCCTCAAAATCTATACCAGACCTAATGGTCTGGTATGGATTTTGGGGGGGCCCAGACCCTTTTCCAAGCATGCAGACCAGAAAAAGGGGGGGCAGTGAGCCTCCCCTTCTGAACCATACCAGGCCACATGCCTTCATTCTTATTCACATAGGAGGGAGCAGGATCTGGGGGCTTCCAGATTCTGATAAGTCACCCCCACAACCACAGGGCCATGGTTGTGGAGGAGAGGCCCTTGTCCCATCAACATGTGGACAAGGTGCTTGGGGGGGGGCCTTGTTGGGGGCATGTGGCCTCGTGCTTTGGGGGGGCCCTTGTTGGGGGCATGTGGCCTTGTGTTTTGGGGGGGCCCTTGTTGGGGGCATGTGGCCTGGTATAGTTCAGGAGGGGAGGGTGCTCACTCCTCCCTCCCTTTCCTGGCCTGCTAGGCTGCATGCTCAAATAAGGGTCTGATATGGATTTTGGGGGGGACCCCACACCATGTTTTAATTATTTAGGCATGGGGTTCCCCTTAAAATCCATACCATACCTGAAGGGCCTGATATGAATTGAGGGAGGGACTCCACGCTGTTTTTTTTTCTGAATTGTTATTTGCCAGCAATTCCGTTTACATTCAGCTGTCAGCGGGGAAGCTGATGAGTCATTGGTTGTTAAGGACGCGGCGGCTCCTTAACAACCAGCTATTCTTCACATTTTCGATTTGGTCGATCGTTTTTTGACTGATCCGAATTTGAAATTTTAAAATTTGTTAGTAAATGTATAAACTAAACTAATTCCAAAACGAATCAACGAAACAAAATTAGCACCATGACAAATTTTTCTGTTCTGCACACGTCTACAAGATACGGCTAATATTGAGCTCCTCTGATCCCATAGAGCGGTGATGCACACATCTGCACTCACTTTACACTCACAAGGGTGACTGAAGTCGGGTGTCAGCAATCAACGTTTTACCATAAAAATGTTCCTCAAACAGCACAGATCAGATGAAGTCAACATTCCTGAAATAGAAGTCACACCACACAATAAAAACATGACATTCCCCGCGGTATGTCAGAGTGCAGTCCTCTCTGCTGGATGTCACAGCTGCTCTTTGTGGCTTTATTACCCAAAACCCTCAACAGCTGACCTATAGGACAACCACTGCGGATGTGGGAACTGCGGGCTCCTTAACTGGTACTTTCTGCAAATTTGCTCCTGAAAATTGTGGGAAGAGAGTTTTTTTCTTGTAACATTTCATAAAACATTATTTTTGGAGGCTAGAAGACCACTTATTACAGCAGTGATCATTTCCGAGTATGTATGGGGAAGATTGAGGGACAGCTCCATGTCACTCCAGTTGTCATGGTCAGGAGTCAGGTCTCGGATACCAGTGGCTATAGCAGTAGAGAGGCTCCCACCGACCAGCAGGATAGGCATACATGCCGGTCACCCTGGCAGATGATGCAGGCTCACCCGAGCTGTGGGGTATAAGCACTACCCGGTATTCACCAGAACTCCTGATGGTGGAGATGGGTTATGCTGCTTGTTAGTACCAGGTCGCAGTCCTCAGGATCGCTCCACATGGAGCAAGCAGATATAGCAGGTAGGGATTAAGCAGAAGTATAGTCAAGTCAACAAGCCAAGGGTCATTGCAGTGGTTGCAGGTTGGGACCATGCAGAAGCGCAGTTGAGGAGCAAGCCAAAGGTCAGTAACGAGTGGTAGTGAAGGTTTCAACGGCAGCAGGAGGGACAAGAGCAAGATATTGGCTGAGGAGAGCACAATTATGTGGCAAACAGGAAGTACAAAGGCACGGCTTAAAAAGGAAGTTCATGGGAGGAGCAAAAGGTTTAAGGTTCACTAGAAATATGGTACAAGGCAAGATTGTCCAAGGAATTGTCCTGAGAGTTTTCCCACATCCCAGGTGGCTCAGCAAGAAGAGATACTGCCAGACACAGCAAAGGTTCAGATCAGATCAGATACTAGTTCTGTTTGGTTCAACCATCTTTTTTAATTTGAAAGATAATTTATTGTCTGCTGTTGGAAAAATCTTAAAGCGGAGTTCCACCCAGAAATTTATTTTTACATCATTCAAGTCCTTTGTCTATATAGACTTACCTTTGTAGGGAAAAAAAATGTATACTCACCCTAAGTCGCATGTTGCTAGGTGGTCTCTGTAATCTGCCCCTATTAGGTCCTAGGCTCTTCTCCTCACTTCCTGCTTCCCCTGACCTCCTGGGAGATGTGGGCTTCCCTGTACTGTAAAATCATGTTATTTCCAGACAGGAAATGACGCGATTTAAGGCGGGCCGAGATCGAGGAGTGCATGATGGTTACCCACCATGCACTTCTTTCAGGAAGAGATGCCAGGAGACCCAGGATGGGCATCAGATGCCCTCACCTAAAATGGAAAAGTCCAGCAGTGAGAGAAACAAAATTGTGAGTAAAAAATACATGGAATTACTAGGCGGTTTGAACGTAAGGAAACAAAAGGTTACATCTATTTAGCATTAAAAGAGTGGATGCCAAAAAAAAAAATTCTGGATGGAACTCCGCTTTAACTTCAACTTTCATTCTTTGCTGGATAACTAAACCCCACTCCGGAATATATTTAGAGTCCCATCCACTCCTCCATTCCGCCCCCTCTAGAGCCCCATCCACTCCTCCATTCCGCCCCCTCTATCTAAAGCACTTGATTTAAAAAAAAATCCCTATCTAAATGCCCCTTTATACACTGTGTGCAGAATTATTAGGCAAATGAGTATTTTGACCACATCATCCTCTTTATGCATGTTGTCTTACTCCAAGCTGTATAGGCTCGAAAGCCTACTACCAATTAAGCATATTAGGTGATGTGCATCTCAGTAATGAGAAGGGGTGTGGTTTAATGACATCAACACCCTATATCAGGTGTGCATAATTATTAGGCAACTTCCTTTCCTTTGGCAAACTGGGTCAAAAGAAGGACTTGACAGGCTCTGAAAAGTCAAAAATAGTGAGATATCTTGCAGAGGGATGCAGCACTCTTAAAATTGCCAAGCTTCTGAAGCGTGATCATCAAACAATCAAGCGTTTCATTCAAAATAGCCAACAGGGTCGCAAGAAGCGTGTGGAAAAACCAAGGCGCAAAATAACTGCCCGTGAACTGAGAAAAGTCAAGCGTACAGCTGCCAAGATGCCACTTGCCACCAGTTTTGCCATATTTCAGAGCTGCAACATCACTGGAGTGCCCAAAAGCACAAGGTGTGCAATACTCAGAGACATGGCCAAGGTAAGAAAGGCTGAAAAACGACCACCACTGAACAAGACACACATGCTGAAACGTCAAGACTGGGCAAAGAAATATCTCAAGACTGATTT
>BLSH010007400.1:10991-21849 GCA_018402905.1 Glandirana rugosa
CGTTCGTTATAAATTCCTTGACCGTCGACGGTCGTAGGTATTGTTGGTCATTTGTTGGACAAATAATTCCTCACCCGCCGACGACGTAGGAATTGCTGGCTACTCAGTAGTTGACAGTCACCCCTTCGGGCGACTGTCGACTCCTGAGTAGCCAACAATTCCTACGACGCCGACGGCCGAGAAATTGTTGGTCCAACTTACATTTTATCGACTTACCTTTTTTTTTATAGAACCATTATTTTAGATTCTTTTTTTTTTCCACACGGGGGGGTTAGGTATGTTCATGAACTACTCTCATGTCCCTCACGTCTTAATAATCCGTTCAACATAAAAACTCCTTATTAAAATAATAACTTGTTGTTGGTACAAGAGTTACTAAGGTTTTTGAGTAATTATAGTTTCGACTTATAAAAACTTTGATATTAATGAGTTTTTGGAATCATTGAGAACATGGTTGTTGTTCAATAATAAAATTATTCCTCAAAAATACAACTTGCCTAATAATTCTGCACTCCCTGTACTCTCATCAAGTACTTGTATGGATTGGGGGGGCACACCTTTTTTTTTTCTTAGATTTTATTACCAAGATATTTTTTTTTCCATTCAGCTATTTTACATTCAACCTGGTTGTTAAAGAGCCGGCAGCCGCAGCATCCTTAACAACCGATGAGTCCTCAGCTGTCAGCGGGCTTCCCCACTGACAGTTGATGACTCATCGGTCGTTAAGGATGCAGCAGCCGCCCACTCCTTAATAAACAGGTTGTTTACTGGTTGTTATGGATGCTGGCAGCTGCCAGTTCCTTAAATATTGCTTGCTAGGACAACGACTTTTTTACCGCATGCATTTATTTATTTTTTGTGAATTGGCTTTCACTCCTGTTTTATGCGGTATTTACCGAGCGTTTTTGCTTTATTACATAAATATCACATAAAGCAGTAGTGCATTGACATTTTCAAGATCGCACGCGGTATTTGTGAAAACACCTAAAATACCGAATGTGATCTGGTTCTGTGAATGGAGCTCATTGTTGGCGGCCAACCATCCAAGATTCAGGGATGTGTGAATTGGTGCAGTCTGGCATGAATAGTGGTTTCTGAAGAGCAGTGTGTTACTTTCTACTGATAAACGAAGGCTGGAATCAATTCTAAGAGTCGCAAGTCACTCTTTGCATTCTCACCGTCTTCATCTCCGTCTTCTTCCCTACCACCTTCAAAGTTGGACATCAGTGTCCAGCACCTTAAGGCTATCTAGAAGTTGCTCTCCTTCTTAAAAGCCAGAGATAAGCTTTTATTGATTTTATCCGGTGCAAGGCCAATCCACCTGCTGCTCTAATGCCTTTCACTCTGCAAGGAGCTTAATCGTAGGCCATTTCACACAGACACATTCAGGTGGAACAGAAAACTGGAAAGTGTCAATCATCGTAAACAGAAGAAGTGGTGAGATAAAGCTATGAGATGCATCTTTTGGTGAAATAAAGCTTTTTGATGCTCGTTTAACTTGATGACTCCAAGGGCGGGTGGGGGGGCAAGACTACAGGACAGGGGGCCTGCTGCAGAACATGTGAAAGGGTCCTACTGCAGGACCATATGACTCGGCTGGACTTGCTTGCGACTTTTGTGATTTAAAGGGTCTTTAACCACTTCAGCCCCGGAAGGATTTCCAGCTTTAGGACCGGAGCCCTTTTTGCGATTCGGCGCTGCGTCGCTTTAACTGAAAATTGCGCGGTCGTGCGGCGTTGTACCCAAACGAAATTTGCGTCCTTTTTTTCTCACAAATAGAGCTTTCTTTTGGTGGTATTTGATCCCCTCTGCGTCATTTCTGATCGCCGCTATAAACAAAAGAAGAGCGACAATTTTGCAAAAAAACCCAAATTTCTTACTTTTTGCTAGAATACAAATCCAAAAAAAAAATATAAAAAACCATTTTTTTTCACCGTTTTTGGCCGATTTATATTCTTCCTCATATTTGCGATAAAAAAAATCGCAATCGGCGTTTATTGATTGGTTTGCGCAAAAGTGGTCGCGTTTACGGATGATGAGAATTCATTTCTGGGGTTTTTATTTTTTTTTTATTTTTTACTAGTAATGGCGGCGATCTGCGATTTTTAGCGGTACAGCGATATTGGGGCGGACATGTCGGAACATTTTGACACTTTTTTGGGACCATTGGCATTTATACAGCGATCAGTGCTATAAAAATGCACTGATTACTGTGTAAATGCCATTGGCAGTGAAGGGGTTAACCTGCAGGGGGCGCGCTAAGGGTTAACTATGTTCCCTGGGCGTGTTCTAACTGTAAGGGGGACTGCCTATCTGGGGAAGGGAAGCGATCACAGCCTTCACGTACTGGAAGGCTGTGATCACATCCCCTCCCCCTCACACAGAGCGGAGGTCCGTGTTTACATACACGGACCTCCGCTCATTCGCTCCGGGGGGGCCATCGCGGGTAGCCGGCGGCAATCGAAGCCGCCGCACCCGCTCCCTGGCCCTCCCCGAACACAGTGAGCGCGCGGGCGCGCCTCCGGCGGCGCGCGCGCGCTCACAGTGCGCGTTATCGCAGCCGCCGTCGTATGACGGCGTTTTGCGATAACGAACCACTTTGTCGCCGTCAGATGCCGATCGGCGGTCGGCAAGTGGTTAAAAGAGTTAAATAGTAAAGGGTCCAGTGCTGAGTGGGAAGAGCCCCGGGCCTAGAGGAAAGGGCTCAGAGGAAAGGGCGGGGCCCCCTGGGAAAGATGGAAAGTGCCTTTCAAGGTTTTTTGCACCCGGATCCTGAAGGTTCTAGATATGCCTTAGATCAGTGGTTCTCAACTCCGGTTCTCAGGACCCACCAACAGGCCAGATTTTAAGTATTACCTTGGGGAGATGCAGACTAGAATACTGCAATCACTGAGCAGCAAATGATATCACCTGGGATGTATTTCAGTTATCCTGCAAACCTGGCCTTTTAGTGGGTCCCGAGGACCGGAGTTGAGAACCACCCAGGTGAGCAGGGCCACACAACCTCCTGTAAATCCCATCTCCACACGGGATATATATGGTTGCTCTCAATGGCGCAGGGCTCCCGATCCTGGATCATCTAAGGCAGTGGTTCTCAACCCTGTCCTCAAGTATCCCCAACAGGCCATGTTTGCAGGTTTTCCTTTATCTTGCACAGGTGCTTTAAATCAAAGTCAATGGTTTGGTATTTTGGAGAGCTATTTTATCTAAGAGAAATTCCCAAAACATGGCCTGTTGGGGGCACAGGGTTGAGAACCACTGCCTTAGATGATCCAGGATCGGGAGCCCTGCGCCATTGAGAGCAACCATATATATCCCGCGTGGAGATGGGATTTACAGGAGGTTGTGTGGCCCTGCTCACCTGGGTCACCACAACCTCACCAGAAGTAAGTCTTTTTTCCTCTCTAGTCATAAAAAATTATTTGAGGTAATAACTTTATTCTATATGCATACAGTATAGGGGCTCTCATACCTCTCCATGTTTTTCCCTGCAGATTTGTGCCCTTCTATGGGCCGGCAATATGCTTTTTTGGTCTGACCCCTTGGACCTTTGAGGACCACCACCACCTGAATCCCAATTTGAAAACATGAATTTTTCCCCTTGACAGTGATTTTTTTTTTCAGATGATATTTGTGTGCCTAGAGAATCATAACTGTATGTCTACAGGCACTGCTGCCTCTGCCTTAGGGTTGCCACCTGTATGGGAACTTACCTGGACAGTCTGGGTTTTGACATTTGTGGCCGGGTTTCAGTCCACCTGAAACCCGGACAACACGTACCTCCAGTCCCAACCATCAGGTAAATCTGTCCTGGGGATGGAGCCAGTGTCGGCACTGGGCTCCCATCAGTGGGGTACCCTCAAACCCAGTGAGCACTTCTGTCGGCTGTGCCTGCCTTTGCGCTTTGCCTTCTCCCCAACCTGGCCTTCCTTGCTGCTAGTCTCTGGAGATTTGGTGTGAGATTTGGAGTGAGATTTGGTCTGGTCGCTAATGTGCTGCTCACTGTTCTCCTTGCCCAGACACGGGAAAACAAAGCTCTGCCTCTACCAAGATGGCCAACTCCATGACACAGTGCAGAACAAGGCATGATAATGGTGAAAAGATGAGCTGCAGGGATATCAGAGGTAGTACTAGTAACTAGTCCTTTGCCCTTTGCCTACCTTCAACAGTTTAGTTCCACTTTATACAGTCCTGGCCGAAAATATTGGCACCCCTACATTTCTCTCAGATAATGCAGCACTTTGCCCAGAAAATTGTTGCAATTACAAATGTTTAAGCATTCTCGTGTTTCTTTTGTTTGTATTGGTATGGCACAAAAAGTGGAGAAACAAAAAGCCAAATCTGACACATTCCATGCCAAACTCCAAAAATGGTCTGCACAAAATTATTGGCACCTTCTCAAAATTGTAAGAAAAATTTGCATTCCAAGTTTGTGATGCTCCTGTAATTTGTAATTAAACTCACCTGTATCACTTACCGGGTGCTGACAATATAGAAATCTTACCAGCAAAAAAAATGGTGAAAAATTGACTCAACCTTTCTGTTGTGTGTCTCACGGAGCATGGAGAAGAGGAAGAGCAGCAAAGAATTGTCTGAGGATTTGAGAACACAAATTGTGGAAAAGCATGGACAATCTCAAGGTTACAAGTCCATCTCCAGAGATCTTCACGTTCCTCTGTCCACTGTGGCCAACGTTGTCCGGAAGATTACAGCCCATGGCACTGTAGCCAATCTCCCTGGACATGGACGAAAGAGAAAAATTGTTCGAAAGATTGTTCGAATGGTGATAATGAACCTCGATCAACTTCCAGACAAATTCAAGCTGACCTTCAGGCACCGGGTACAACTGTGTCCGCTCGCACTATACGTCACCATCTGAATGAAAGGGTGCTATGGTAGGAGACCCAGGAGGACCCCACTGCTGACACAGAAACATAGAAAAGCCAGATTGTAATTTGCCAAAACTTACCTTAGGAAGCCAAAATCCTTTTGGGGGAATTTGCTGTGGACAGAAGAAACAAAATTTCAGCTTTTTGGTAAAGCCCATCATCCTACTGTTTTCAGAAAAAAAAGAGGACTTTAAAGAAAAGAATACAGTCCCTGCAGTCACAAGTGGTGGAGGTCCACTGATGTTTTAGGGTTGTTTTGCCGTTTCGGGCACTGGATGTCTTGGCCGTGTGCGTGCCATTATTAAATCTGAAGACTTCCAAAAAATTCTGGGGTGCAATGTACTTACCCGGTGTCAGAAAGTTGGATCATGGGTCTTACAGCAGGACAATGACCCAAAACAGTGGCGGCTGGTGCTCCATTTTTTTTGGGGGGGGCGTCATACAAACCACCCGCCACCCCCTCCCCCAGTCGATTGGTCGGTCCGTCAGTCAAACACCCCCCCCCCCCACCGGTTGCTCGGTAAACCAAACACCCGTCCGTCCGTCACTCACCTGTCTGCCCACCAGCCCTGCACTTACCCCTTCTAGGTCCAGGTATCCTCCTCCTTGGGGGCTTCCTCCTCGGCGGCCAATATGGTCACTTCTCCTCTCGGCCAATCAGGTCTTAAGACCCGCTTCCTGATTTGCCCGGAGAAGAAGTAGGAAGACAATAGGGACTATTAATTTGCTATTGTCACACAACTGGGTGGGCTCAGGGCGCAGTGCTCTCTGCCCTGAGGCCACCCTTTTTTTTAAGCCAATTAGAGCCTCAGGCTCTAATCGTGTGCTTTGAAAAAACAAAAAAAAGCATTGAAATCCATGTGTCCGGCGCCCTGCATGTAGATTATGGGCTGGGTGTATGGGTTAGGGGGGCGGCACCCCTGCGCCCCTAATGGATCGGCAGCCACTGGTCAAAAAGCACAAAGCGCTGGAGAGAACAGAACTGGCCAGCAATGAGTCCAGATCTAAATCCCATAGAGCACCTGTGGAGAGATCTCAAAACAGAAGTTGGGAAAAGGAACCCTTCCGATCTGAGAGAGATGGAGCAGTTGACGAAAAAAAGAGGTCCAAAATTCCAGTAGAGAGGTGTAAGAAACTCATTGATGGTTGCAGGAAGCAAATTATTTCAGTTATTTTTTCCATGGGTTGTGCGACCAAATATTAAATTGAGGGTGCCAATAAGTTTGCATAGAATGTGTCAGATTTGGCTTTTTGTTTCTTCACCTTTTTTCTGTCCTACCAATACAAACAAGAGAAATAAACATGAGAATGCCTAAATATTTGCAACAATTTTCTGGGCAAAGTGGGGCATTAACTAACAGAAATGCAGGGGTGCAGGGCCTCCATCAGGGGGGTACAGGCAGTACTGTTGTAAAGAGCCCCAGTGTCTCAAGGGGCCCTTACAACAAAGACTTTAGCAGTCTTTAACATTGGAGTCTATGGGAGGGGGACACCCGGTTTGGGGACACTGTTCTGAACCATAGCTGATAAAAATACCAAACTTGGGTCACATGGAGAGGGCCAATTGGTCCAAGTTTGGGACCTCCAGCACCTATGATTTGGCTGTACCGGGTCCCCAAAGTGACCGGTCATTGACCAACAATTGTCAGGTGAATTTCAGACTTAACATTGGAGTCTATGGGAGGGGGCACCCGGTTTGGGGACACCGTTCTCCCGAACCATAGTCGATAAAAATAACAAACCTGGGTCACATAGAGAGGGCCCATTGGGCAACAACTGGTCGAAGTTTAGGACCTCCGGGCACCTTTTGTTCGGCCGTACAGGGTCCCCAAAATGAGCAGTCATTGACTGGCAACTGTCGGGTGAATTTCGGACTTAACATTGGCGTCTATGGGAGGAGGTCACCTGTTTTAGGGACACCGTTCTCCCGAATCATAGCTGATAAAAATACCAAGCTTGGGTCACATGGAAAAGGCCCACTGGACCACAACTATTTCAAGTTTGGGACTTCCAGCACCTATGGTTCGGCGCAAGGTCTTATTGTAATCATCGGGTGAGGCTGTGCTGCCTGTGCACTGTTTTTTAACCCCTTGGATCCCACACTAGCATGCATTGCACACTTCACTTCACTTGAATGGGTCATGCTTGGCAGGCTACACCTGGTAAGTGTGACAGGGTGTATAATACCTACTGCAGCTGCCACATGTCTACACCCCTGGATGTGGTGGGATGGCCAGTGGGCAGTAGGGTTGCCACATCATCCCTTTAATCCAGGACACATACTAATTACACAGGTTGTTCTGTGGCTGATTAAAGTGGTAATTAAACTCACTTGGTGCCTCATCTGCATTAAATTAGCTTCAGAACAACCTGTGTAATTCATGTGTGTCCTGGATTAAAGGGATGATGTGGCAACCCTAGTGGGCAGGCCCAGGGGAATGTTGGTGGTCAGAAGAGGGGGGGGGGGCAGGTCTAAAGCTGTGTAAAGGGCCCCAAAATTCCTGATGGCTGCCCTGTAGGGGTGCCAATATTCTTGGCCATGGCTGTATATGATAGGTAGAGATTTGGAAATTAAATGGCAATCAAACATTGCATGTAAGTATGCATGCTCTATTACTAAAAACCATCATGGGACGTATCTGCTCAAAGCCTCAGAACATTGTACTTGGCTTGAACTGGCATGTCTCAATAGACCTGTTCAGCTGTGAATGAATCATGGTCCTCGTGCCGACTGGGACTTTCGTAACCTTTACACACACTCTCCAGAGCAACTAAAAAAAAATAATCTCATTTACTAATTATCTTCAGACCTTCTTTCTTGATACAGCTGTGGTGGATGAGTTATACTCAAATTAATTTTAATGGGTAATGGACCCTGCTGAATACACAGGCTTTTTACTATTGTTTTGCTTAGAAGAAGATTCTTTACACTGTTTACCACATTCCTGCTTGGTTTGGTGTTTTTTGGAGGATTCAGGGTTTTCTGTAATAATGTTGAAATGAAACATTAGATTCCATTGCTGGGATCTTTTTTTTTTTGTAATTCCTTTTTTTTTCCAAAATAAAGAGAACGGTTTGCAATCAAAGCAGATAGCATAGGCATAAGACATGGTCAGGTGTCAATAGAAAAAGGGTCACCAGAACAGATCAAACTACAAATCAACCTACCCAGCTTTACATAGTCCTGATAATAACGGGAAACACAGCAGTTCTGCAATTCAACGGTAGCTGGTAGTACGAGGGGAACTTGCACGTAGCTTGACCCTAGCATAGAAATATATAGAGCAAACTGTGCTATAAATGAAGACACTTACAGTATCAGGGTGCCGAGCAACCAGACGGCCAGTTGGATTGGGGGTATGACATTGAGTTAGGTGGGGAGGTGGGTATGGATATTTCCAACAACCTCTGAGAGTATTGCCCACAACTAGCCCAGGTATCCAAGAAGGGAGGTGAGGGGGTGATGCAGAGGGGGGAGGCGAATGGGGTGGGTATTCCCGGTACAGGAAGGTAACAAGGATGGATAGAGAAAGGAAGAAAGGAGAGTAGAGCAAAGAGCGGACAGTAAATGCCTCTCGCCCAGGTGATTAGAGCTAGGTCTAGGAGGTCAGCCAGGCTGCGAGACCCCCTGAAGGTATGCGTCGGTATAAACAATGTGGTTCCAGGGTCTCCAGGTCATACGAAAGCTCTTCTCCCGGTTGTGCAAGGTGGCGGTGAGATCTTCCATATCTCTCAGTTCATTGACTTTGAAAAACCAGAGGGCCACGGACCCATTGTTGGGATCTTTTGGCACTGGATAATAGGGAAGGCTAGCCTTGGGGTTGGGATAGAGAGCATAGGTTTATAGTTGGAATTTACATGGGGGGTTAAGTTTGGAATTACAGGAGGAGTTAATGTTTATGAGGAAGATTAGTGTGAATATACGTGGTAGCGTTGGGATTACAGGGGGGACCAGTTTGGGGTTGGGGTACAGGGGATAGGTTTATAGTTGGAGTTTAAATGGGAAGCTAAGGTTGGGGTTACAGGTAGGGTTACTGTTAGGGTTAATGAGTAGGATTACTGTGTAGGTAAGTGTTGGGGTTGCGAAACAGAGGCCAGATTTGTATTTGGGGTTTACATAGGGGGTTAAGGTTGCGGTTACAAGTAGGGTTACTATTAGGGTTTATAAAGGATTAGTGTGTGGGTAAGTGTTAGGGTTGGGATTACAGGGAGGGATATCATTGGGATTGGAGTACAGGTTTATATTTGGGGTTTACATTGAGGGTTAAGGTTGGCGTTAAAGGTAGGGTTAATGTTAAGCTTTATGAGCATCACAGGACACAGTATACAGCTCAGCATCACAGGACACAGTATACAGCTCAGCATCACAGGGCACAGTATACAGCTCAGCATCACAGGACACAGTATACAGCCCCAGCATCACAGGACAAAGTTTACAGCTCAGCATCAAAGAACACAGTATACAGCTCAGCATCACAGGACACAGTATGCAGCTCAGCATCACAGGACACAGTATACAGCTCAGTATCACAGGACATAGTATACAGCTCAGCATCAAATGACACAGTATACAGCTCAGTATCACAGGACAGAGTATACAGCTCAGCATCAAAGGACACAGTATACAGCTCAGCATCACAGGACAGAGTATACAGCTCAACATCATAGGGCACAGTATACAGCTCAGCATCACAGGGCACAGTATACAGCCCCAGCATCACAGGGCACAGCATACAGCTCAGCATCACAGGACAGAGTATACGGCTCAGCATCACAGGACAGAGTATACAGCTCAGCATCACAGGGCAGAGTATACAGCTCAACATCATAGGGCACAGTATACAGCTCAGCGTCACAGGGCACAATATACAGCCCCAGCATCACAGGGCACAGTATACAGCTCAGCATCACAGGGCAGAGTATACAGCTCAACATCATAGGACAGAGTATACAGCTCAGCATCACAGGACACAGTATACAGCTCAGCATCACAGGACACAGTATACAGCCCCAGCATCACAGGATACAGTATACAGCTCAGCATCACAGGACACAGTATACCGCTCAGCATCACAGGGCACAGTATACAGCTCAGCATCACAGGACACAGTATACAGCTCAGCATCACAGGGCACAGTATACAGCTCAGCATCACAGGACACAGTATACAGCTCAGCATCACAGGGCACAGTATACAGCTCAGCATCACAGGACACAGAATACAGCTCAGCATCACAGGGCAGAGCATACAACTCAGCATCACAGGTGAGGGTATATTGTAGCCAGTAACACAGTATGCAGCCAGTACACAGGTATTGTAGCCAGTACACAGGTATTGTAGCCAGTACACAGGTAGCCAGTACACAGGTATTGTAGCCAGTACACAGGTAGCCAGTACACAGGTATTGTAAGCAGTTGTAGGCAGTACACAGGGAGCCAGTACACAGGTATTGTAGGCAGTACACAGGGAGCCAGTACACAGGTATTGTAGGCAGTACACAGGGAGCCAGTACACAGGTATTGTAGAGAGTACACAGGGAAGAATTCTGCAGTCTTCGTCTACCTGATGCCCCCCAGAAAAGCTACAAACACAACCCCTTCCATGGCGGAGGCATGTCATTTCCGAACTGCTAGATTTTAAACTTGCTTTTCACCTCATTAGTATCCTCTTTCTTCCTCACAAGTCACGACACTTTTCATCTTCCTCTGACAACAAGTTGCCATCTTGTCACATGATTGCGCTAATACACCGCAGCCCGCCGCACACATGAACTCTCCAGCTTGTTATCGTGACCCCACTTAAGATCTGACAGGCGGGCAGCCCGGTTCTAGTCACTGAGATGTAATTCTAAGAAATGCATTACAAGACAATCAAGTCCTAATGAAACATCTTACCGCTACCAGCCAGGAAAATACCGGGGTCATCCTATGTACCAGGCTTCAGCCATACAACAGGGGCCCCTGGAGGG
>BLSH010007401.1:13321-28691 GCA_018402905.1 Glandirana rugosa
TAGAAGAGGCTTCCTTCTGGGACGACAGCCATGCAGACCAATTTGATGCAGTGTGCGGCGTATGGTCTGAGCACTGACAGGTTGACCCCCCACCCCTTCAACCTCTGCAGCAATGCTGGCAGCACTCATACGTCTATTTCCCAAAGACAACCTCTGGATATGACGCTGAGCACTGCACTCAACTTCTTTGGTCGACCATGGCGAGGCGCTGTTCTGAGTGGAACCTCTCCTGTTACACCGCTGTATGGTCTTGGCCCCCGCAGCTCAGTTTCAGGGCCTTGGCACTCTTCTTATAGCCTAGGCCATCTTTATGTAGAGCAACAATTCTTTTTTTCAGATTCTCAGAGAGTTCTTTGCCATGAGGTGCCATGTTGAACTTCCAGTGACCAGTATGAGCGAGTGAGAGCTATAACACCAAATTTAATACACCTGCTCACGTGACACTGGGGAGAGAAAATGGCTAATTGGGCCCAATTTGGACATTTTCACTTAGGGGTGTACTCACTTTTGTTGCCAGTGGTTTAGACCTTAATGGCTGTGTGTTGAGTTATTTTGAGGGGACAGTAAATTTACACTGTTATACAAGCTGTGCACTCACTACTTTACATTGTAGCAAAGCGTCATTTATTCAGTGTTGTCACATGAAAAGATAGAATAAAATATTTACAAAAATGTGAGGGGTGTACTTACTTTTGTGAGATACTGTATACAGCGCCTTGAAAAAGTATTCATACCCCTTAAAATTCCCCACATTTTGTCATGTTACAACCAAAAACGTAAATGTATTTTATTGGGATTTTATGTGATAGACCAACACAAAGTGGCTCATAATTGTGAAGTGGAAGGAAAATGATAAATGATACAAATAAATCTGTGAAAAGTGTGGGGGGGCATTTGTATGGCGCCCCCTTTACTCCGATACCCCTAACTAAAATCTAGTGGAACCAATTGCCTTCAGAAGTCACCTAATTAGTAGATAGAGTCCCCCTGTGTGTCATTTAATCTCAGCATAAATACAGCTGTTCTGTGAAGCCCTCAGATGTTTGTTAGAGAACCTTAGTGAACAAACAGCATCATGAAGGCCAAGGAACGCACCAGACAGGTCAGGGATAAAGATGTGGAGAAGTATAAAGTAGGGATAGAATATATTTTTGCTTGATAAACCACTGCACTAATACTGGGTAACATAAAAAATTGTCACTACCACTATTTTAATTAGTGGTACCTAAGTGCTTATTTTACCTAAATAAAAAGAAGATTACCCGGTACATCCACACCAGTGAGAGAACGGCCATTAGATTAGTCAATAAAGGTTTATTATTCCGGCATTGTGATGTCATCCCCCCCCCCCGCCAGCTTCAATCACACAGGTAGGATATGCCGGCCCTTTATTAATGCCCATCACTTCTAAAGGACGCCATGAATTAGTAATTGGCGCCCCGGGTTATGTTTGTGCTTTGCTTTCAAAGAGAATCATTAAAGTTTCGGCGTACAAAAACAGGACTGAAAAGCGATCCGGGAGGAATGGAGAAGATTCCCGCCTGCGATATTCACGGCGTCCATCAGCGCGCCGAACGGCTGGGCTCACCTGAATAGATGGGGGGGGGGGGTCAGATATGGAAGATAAAAAAAAATAAAAAGATCATTGTAACACCGCACAAAGCCTTTTTTGTGCTGGAAAATATGAAACCCTGACAAGAGGAATTAAAGGAAAACTCCAGACAGCTATAAAAGATACACTACATTACCAAAAGTATTGGGACGCCTGCCTTTACATGAATTTTAATGGCATCCCAGTCTTAGTCCGTAGGATTCAATATTGAGTTGGCCCTCCCTTTGCAGCTATAACAGCTTCACCTCTTCTGGGAAGGCTGTCCACAAGGTTTAGGAGTGTCTATGGGAATGTTTGACCATTCTTCCAAGAAGAGCATTTGTGAGGTCAGGCACTGATGTTGGATGAGAAGGCCTGGCTCACAGTCTGCGCTCTAATTCATCCCAAAGGTGTTCTATCGGGTTGAGGTCAGGACAGTCAAGTTCCTCCACCCCAAACTCGCTCATCCATGTCTATGTGGACCTTGCTTTGTGCAGTGGTCCAAACCATTTGGTGGAGGGGGGATTATGGTGTGGGGTTGTTTTTCAGGGGTTGGGCTTGGCCCCTCAGGGGTTGGGCTTGGCCCCTTAGTTCCAGTGAAGGGAACTCTTAAGGTGTCAGCACACCAAGACATTTTGGACAATTTCATGCTCCCAACTTTGTGGGGACAGTTTGGGGATGGCCCCTTCCTGTTCCAACATGACTGCGCACCACTGCACAAAGCAAGGTCCATAAAGACATGGATGAGCGAGTTTGGGGTGGAGGAACTTGATTGGCCTGCACAGAGTCCTGACCTCAACACCTTTGAGCAGAGACTGTGAGCCAGGCCTTCTCATCCAACATCAGTGCCTGACCTCACAAATGAGCTTCTGGAAGAATGGTCAAACATTCACATAGACACCCTCCTGACCCCACCCCCCCCCCCTTTTTATAATAAATTATAATGGGTTTTTTTTGTTTTGTTTTTTTGTTTCTCACTTGGGTATTTAATAAAATTAACTTGCTATATTCAAAACATTCATTTTTTATTGCTTTAACACCTTTCCCATGCAATCATTTTTAAGGGGTTATATATTATTCTATTAAATTCTAATAGAAATAATACTGACCTTTGTATTTTCAATATAAAAATTGCCATGTATAGTGATTATTTTTTGTCAAGCAATTGTATCTTGATAGCTGTATTATTATAACTTAATAATAATAATTGATTGCAAAGAAAATAAAAGTTTGATAAATAGCTGCGCAAATACTATGCAACATAAAAAAGCAACTACCGCCATTTTATTCTCCAGGGTCTCTGTTGTCACAAAATGTATTTTTTTATTTGGGGGGGGGGGGGGGTTACTGTAATTTCTACCAAAAAATGCAGATTTTAACATCTGTGCACAAAATTAAACATTTCCCGGGAGGCAAGTGGTTAAAATTGCCCAGAGAAGGTGTGTGCATGGGGAAAAAAAAAATGAACGTTATTGGGCTATTTCCTGCGCTGGTAGAGTGTTTTTCATTGATTTAAAATGGAAAATACTGCATTTTTTTTATGTTGCACAGCTATTTTTGAAACTCATATTTTCAGGTAAAAAAATACACTAAAACAAATTTTAATTCAGATGAACCACTTCTGCTCCAGAAGGTACAATTCCTGCCTCCATGCCTGCCAAACAAGCCTACTTTGTGTCTCTTATTAACCACTTCAGCCCCGGAAGGATTTCCCATGTTAGGATCAGAACATTTTTTGCGATTCGGCACTGCGTCACTTTAACTGACAATTGCGCGGTCGTGCGACGTTGTACCCAAAACTAATATGGCGTCCTTTTTTTCTCACAAATAGAGCTTTCTTTTGGTGGTATTTTATCCCCTCTGCGTCATTTCTGATTTCCGCTATAAACAAAAAAAGAGCTACAATTTTGAAAAAAAAACAATATTTCTTACTTTTTGCTAAAATACAAATCCAAAAAATATATATAAAAAAACAAATGTATTCATTGGTTTTGGCCGATTTATATTCTTCCTCATATTTGTGGGAAAAAAAAATCGCGATCAGCGTTTATTGATTGGTTTGCGCAAAAGTTGCCGCGGTTACAAACCATGAGAATTCATTTCTGGCGTTTTTACTCATTTTTTTTTTTACTAGTAATGGCGGCAAAATGCGATTTTTATCGGGACTGCGATATTGCAGCGGACATGTCGGACATTTTTGACACTTTTTTGGGACCACATTTATACAGCAATCAGAAATGTAAATATCCACGGATTACTGTATAAATGTCATTGGCAGGGAAGGGGTTAACCTGCAGGGGGTGATCTAGGGGGTAACTGTGTTGCCTAGGCGTGTTCTAACTGTGAGGGGGCTGGGCTGCCAGGGGCACCAGAGATCTAACGGATGCCAGTGCCAGGGATCAGTAGACATGCCGCCTGACAGAGCGGGGAACCGGGGTGTGTACATCGGCGGTTCCCCGTTTTTTCTTCTCTGCCAGGCAATCACGGGTAGCCGGTGGAGATCGAGTCCGCCAGACCCGCATTCACACTGCTGTAGAGTGCGGCGGGCATGAGAGCCGCCGTTTATAAATGGTGATTCGCGCTACAGTGCCACTCTGCAGCAGTAAATGTACGCAAGCTGGTCGGGAACTGGTTAATACCTTGTCATCCGGTCCCCATTGGCTCTTGTCAACCTTTAACTCTCTGTTTTGTCCCCCACCACCTCTACCAACTAACTCTATCGCTGCCCAAGAGATTGCCAATCACTTCAAAGACAAGATTGATGCAATACGTGAGGACACCGCCACTGTGCGTACATCTTCCCCACCCAACATACCTTGCCTATCAGCATGGTCAGCATTCTCTTCTTTTGAACTGGCTACTAGTGAAGAGGCGACAACAGGGCCATCTTATCAAGCGGGCACACCTGGGCACAGCCCAGGTGCCCCAGGTGCAGATAGGGCCCCATCAGGGCCATCGGATCTAGGGGGAGGCTGCTGACCAGGGCCGGACTGGCATACCGCCGTACCAGGGCAGCTTTAAGCTGCGGCTGCAGCGCTCCCCTCCCTCCTCCTCTGGTTTGTCACACACAGCTGGCATCTCCAGCTGTGTCACAGAGCCGGGTTTGAAGTGTTCGCCGGCGGCCACTGTAACAATGCCCCACCTCCTACTGGCTCCTGTGATAGACGGAACACTCCTTCAATATCAGGAAATTTAATCAGTGTTCCGTCTATCACAGGAGCCAGTAGGAGGCGGGGCATTGTTACAGTGGCCGCCGGCGAACACTTCAAACCCGGCTCTGTGACACAGCGGGAGATGCCTGCTGTGTGCGATCCAGCACTGGTAAGTCTGAATTGATGGGCAGTGAGGCTGCATTAATGGGCGCAGCGAGGCTGCAATAATGGGCACAGTGAAGCTGTACTCACAGGCAGTGAGGCTGCATTCATGGGCGCAGTGAAACTGCATTGATAGGCACAGTAAAGCTGCATTTTATGGGCACTGTGAGACTGCATTGATCTCCTGTACCATGCCCGTAGCCTCTGACATCTCCTGTACCATGTCCGCAGCATCTGACATCTCCTGTACCATGGCCGTAGCCTCTGACATCTCCTGTAGCATGCCCGCAGCCTCTGACATTTCCTGTATCATGTCCGCAGCCTCTGACATTTCCTGTACCATGCCCGTAGCCTCTGACATCTCCTGTACCATGTCCGCAGCCTCTGACACCTCCTGTACCATGCCCGTAGCCTCTGACATCTCCTGTACCATGCCCGCAGCCTCTGACATTTCCTGTACCATGCCCGCAGCCTCTGACATTTAATGTACCATGCCCGCAGCCTCTGACATTTAATGTACCATGCCCGCAGCCTCTGACATTTCCTGTATCATGTCCGCAGCCTCTGACCATCTCTTGTATCACGTCTGCATTCTCTTACCATCTTTAGTATAATGTCCTCAGTCTCTAACCATCTCCTGTACCATGCCCGTAGCCACTGACATCTCCTGTACCATGCCCGCAGCCTCTGACCATCTCCTGTATCATGTCTCCAGCCTCTAACTGTCACGTACCTGATGATAAAGTCTGACTTATGCAGTGGGCAACCTCTCTTAGGGTCCTGGTTCCAGAACCCCTGGTAGAGCAGACAGGGAGTTCTAGAGTGCAGGGGGGCACGAGGGCTGGATCGGACACAGATGGCGATGAGATGTCGTCTAGAGATCCGTGCAAGACTGAAGTGTAGTGAGACAGACCGGGTCAGTAACATGCGGGCAAAGCGGTGCAGGAGGAGCAGGCAATCGGGTGGTCGGATGCAAGCAGGTTCGGCAACAGGCAGGCAACTGAAGTACAAAGGGGCCAGGCAGAAGGATGGTCGTAGGCAAGCCGGGGGTCGGTGCAGGCAGAGTTCAAGCAGGTATAAGTTAAGCTGGGTCACAGGTAAACAGGAAGTCTTCAGAACAGATCACTGCGGAACACGGAAATGCTGTAGAACAGACAGCACCAGTTGCTGGGTGCTGTCCACTTAAATGGGCCGTTTGGCACCAATGCCGGCCCATACGCACACGCACGGGCGAGCACACACACACACGCACAAGCTTCCGGACCCAAGTACCAGAGATAACAGTTGCTTCCTGACACTAACCATCTCTTGTATCATGTGCACAGCCTCTAACCATCTCTTGTATCATGTCTGCAGTCTCTGACCATCTCTTGTATCATGTCTGCAGTCTCTGACCATCTCTTGTATCATGTCTGCAGTCTCTGACCATCTCCTGTACCATGTCTGCAGTCTCTGACCATCTCCTGTACCATGTCTGCAGTCTCTGACCATCTCTTGTATCATGTCTGCAGTCTCTGACCATCTCTTGTATCATGTCTGCAGTCTCTGACCCTCTCTTGTATCATGTCTGCAGTCTCTGACCATCTCTTGTCTTATATCAAGTCTGCAGTCTCTGGGGGGGGGTCTGGAGAGGAGTCAAGAGTGGGAGTGCCGTCAGGATGGGGGTCATGGGAGAAGTCAGACATGTGTAGTGTGGAGAGACTATAGGATAAAATCAGAGCCACCAAGCTGGAGCCGACTGACTGAGCCTCTGTTTCTGCACTACTTTTGATGCCAATTTGAAAGACATCAGTGCATGAACCCGCACATATGTCTATGAAATCGCCTCTCCCCCGAAGTCGGGCTGAAATACTGGTTTAAAATCGTGCGAGTTCAGCTCAACTTGCACGATTTCAAACTTGCCCTCGGTGTGAAGTGGGGTTATTCTGGGGAGTAGGTGCAAAAATTGGGGCAGGCTTGTCGGGGCCCCAGTGCATTACTTTGCCCAGGGGCCCATAATCCTATTAAGATGGCCTTGGGTTACAAAACTTTTCTCAGATGCCCACCTAACCAATTGTCCACTGGATTCTGTTCCCTGACAACTACTACGGTCGCCCTCTTCTTCTATCCTATGCTCCCTCACTCACATCTTCAATCTCTCCCTCTCTAGTGGCACCTTCCCCTCCCCTCTAAAACATGCCCAGATCACTGCCATACTTAAATGCCCTCAATGGACCCCACCAACCTGAACAACTTAAGACCCATCTCATTGCTCCCATTCACCTCTAAGCTTCTAGAACGCTTAGTCTACAGCCATCTTAGCTCCTACCTCAGTGAAAAGAACCTTCTTGACCCCCTACTGTCTGGCTTTCACTCGCAGCACTCCACAGAAATACTTACTAACAAATTGCTACCAACGGCCACTGCTCCATACTTCTACCTGACCTCTCTGTGGCCTTTGATACTGTTGACCACCGGCTCCTTCTCAATAAACTCCGTTCTCTTGGCCTCCATGATTCTGCTCTATCCTGGTTCTCCTCCTACCTATCACAGCGCTCCTTCGGTGTTACCTACAACTCTGTCTCTTCCTCTCCTTTCTGTGGGGGCCCCTCAAGGCTCTGTTCTTGGACCCCTTCTCTTCTCTATCTACACCTCCTTCCTTGGTCACTCTATAACCACCCACGGCTTCCAATACCATTTATATGCCGATGACGCCCAAATCTATCTGTCTACTCCTCACCTCACTTCTTCAGTCTCGTCTCGCATTACTAACTGACCAATCAGCATGGATGTCACACCACTTCCTGGTAATATGCACCAGCGGGCCGTTTCTTCAGTGCGCATGCGCCGATGACCTCGGCATGAGCGGATACAGTCATTTTACCTAAAGGTAAGCCTTATTATTATCCACTCCCCAAGCGGCGACAGTGTGGCTGACATCAGGGGGCGCGCGCTCGTGCCTGTCGCACACTCCCTGAGCGGGGTCGGGGGGACTCGCCGGTGACCCGCGATGCCCTGTGACAGAGCCAGAATGGGGTACCGCCGATGTAAACACGGTGGTTCCCCGCTTTGTCAGGCGGCATGTAAGAGATCTACTGAGCCCTGACACTGGGATTAGTTAGATCTCTGGTGCCCCTGGCAGCCCAGCCCCCTTACAGTTAGAACACGCCTAGGGAACGCAGTTACCCCCAGATCGCCCCCTGCAGGTTAACCCCTTCACTGCCAATGACATTTATACAGTAATCAGTGGATATTTAAATTTCTGATCGCTGTATAAATGTCATTGGTCCAAAAAAAGCGGCAAAAATGTCCGACATGTCCGCCGCAATATCGCAGTCCCGATAAAAATCAGAGATCGCCGCCATTACTAGTAAAAGTAAAAAAAAGAGTAAAAACGCAAGAAATTAATTCTCATGGTTTGTAAACGCGACAACTTTTGCGAAAACCAATCAATAAACGCCGATTGCGATTCTTTTTTACCTTAAATATGAGGAAGAATATAAATCGGCCAAAACCGATGAAATAAAATGTTTTATTATATTTTTTTTTATTTGTATTTTAGCAAAAAGTAAGAAATATTGTTTTTTTTTTCAAAATTGTCGCTCTGTTTTTTTTATAGCGGCGATCAGAAATGACGCAGAGGGGATCAAATACCACGAAAAGAAAGCTCTATTTGTGGGAAAAAAGGATGCAAATTTAGTTTGAGTATAAAGTCGCACGACCGCGCAATTGTCAGTTAAAGCGACGCAGTGCCGAATCGCAAAAAGTGCTCTGGTCCTAAAGTGGAAAATCCTTCCGGGGCTGAAGTGGTTGTAGGATTACCTGAAATAAAGAAATTAAATTACCTGTAGGTACAAGTGGTGTAACGAGGTTTACAACCGCTTTAATCCCCTTGTATTGTAACCGTATTGTCTCCCTTTTACATTGTAAAGTGCTGCGTAAACTGTTGACACTATATAAATTCTGTATAATAATAATACCCCCTTCATGACCAGGCCATTTTTTGCTGCTGGGAACTGCGCTACTTTAACTGGTAATTGCACGCCCGTGCTACACTGCACAGAAATGAAATGCATTTCACTTTTTCACACAAATAGAGCTTTCGTTTGGTGGTATTTGATCACCTCTACGTTTTTTAGTTTTCATGATATAAATGAAAAAAGATTAAATATTTAGAAAAAAAAAAAAATTTTTTTTTTACTTTCTGTTATGAAACATATCCAATTAAAAAAAAAAAAAAAATCTTCATACATTTTGGACAAAAAAACAAAACAAATCCCAATAAGTGTATATTGATTGGTTTGCATGAAATTTATAGCGTCTACAGATGACGGTATATACACTGGATATTTTTTTTTCTGTTATACTAGTAATGACGGTGATCAGCAACTTATAATGGGACTGTGATAGTGCGACGGGAAACCTGACACTAACTGACACTGGGGGACTGACTAACTGACACTGGGGGGACTGACTAACTGACACTGGGGGGACTGACTAACTGACACTGGGGGGGACTGACTAACTGACACTGGGGGGGACTGACTAACTGACACTGACATCACCATTGACACTGAGGCCCCATTCACACCTGAGCTATACTTGAAGCCTGAAGCTACAAAACGCTGGAGGGGGAAAAATCAATGATTCTCTATGGAGACGCTCACATCTCCACTCCGAAATGCCTGAAACTCAAACGACTTCCGAAGGTATTTTTGTTGCATGAATTGGGCAGATTCCGGCATTTGTATACCCATAGAAATGAATGGAAACGCGTGATTCGGGCATTTTTGCGCATGTTTGCGCGATTTTCAGCTGAAATAAAAGCTAAAAAAAGCTAAACTACCTAGCAACAAATGATGCAATAGATATAATATTCTCTATTGGCTAATACAAAAACACCAAAAAGCCCAAAAACGCTGCATACAAACACGCAAAAGTTGCTCGTCTTACCTGTACTGGTAGAATGTTTTTTGTTGATTTAAAATGGACAATACTGCATTCGGCCACTAGATGGTGCTAAGTAACATAGGAAAGTGTGTGTACATTCATTGTGTGCAAATGGGGCAAAAAAAAAGACTATTATTAGGCTCCTTCCTGTGCTGGTAGAATGTTTTCTGTTGATTTAAAATGGAAAATACAGCATTTGGACACTAGATGGTGCTAAGTATCCATCATATGACATCCTCACAGGATAATAGGGCTCCTGCCCGGCATTCATATTAAAATAGGTGACAGTATGTAAAAAAAATTAAATTGTGAAATAAAACATTTTTTTAAAAAAATTTCTTAATTTTCCTAAAAATTGTGCCAAAAAATTACAGCTTTAAAAAACTCGCCATGCTCTTGCAAAATACCCTGGACTGACTACCTTTCAAAAAGAGGTGATTTGCAGGATATCTGTACTGTCCTGGCATTTTCGGGCCTCAAGAAATGAGATCAGTACATGAGGATTGATCGATTTTCAGATATACATCCAATAGTTTGTGGGCGCTAGATTTATGAAAAAGATGTTTTATTCGCAAAATTTTATATCAAATAAAGAAAAACTGTTTTTTTCAAAATTTTATTTAGGAAAAAAATGTAAAAAACTCAGCGGTGGTTAACCCCTTCCCGGCGAGCTATAGCCGAAAGACTGCTACAGCGCTGGCTTAGTTTGCGGGGAGGGCGTACATGGACAGGGCAATCACAGCGACCCTTTACCATGTGATCAGCTGTGTCAAATGACAGCTGATCATGGCAGTAAACACAAACCAGTTATCAGCTTTTCTTTCCTCATGCTGCCCATCAGTGCCACCTATCAGTGCCCATCGGTGCCACCTATCTGTACCCTTCAGTGCCGCCTATCAGAGCCTATCGGTGCCACCTGCCAGTGCCATCAGTAGCACCTATCAGTGTCCCTCAGTGCCATCTACCAGTGTTACTAATCAGTGCCACCTATCAGTGCCCATCAGTGTCACTTATCAGTGCTGCCTATCAGTGCCCATCAGTGTTGCCTATTAGTGCCCTTCAGTGCTGCCTATCAGTGCTCCCTGCCAGTGCCTATCAGTGCCATCAGTACCCCCTATCAGTGCCCATCAGTGCCACCTATCAGTGTTGCTAATCAGTGCCACCTATCCGTGACCTTCAGTGTTGCCTATCAGTGCCCACCAGTGCTGCCTCATCATTGCCCATCAGTGCCACCTATCAGTGCCCATCAGTGCCTCATTACAAGTGTCACTTATCAGTGCTGCCTATCAGTGCCCATCATTGCCACCTATCAGTGCCCTCTATCAGTGCCCTTCAGTGCCGCCTATCAGAGCCTATCAGTACCACCTGCCAGTGCCACCAGTGCCACCTATCAGTGCCCAACAGTGCAGCCTGATCAGTGCCCACCAGTACTGCCTCATCAATGCCCATCAGTGCCACCTATCAGTGCCCATCAGTGCCTCCTCATAAGTGTCACTTATCACTGCTGCCTATCAGTGCCCATCAGTGCCCCCTTTCAGTGCCCTTCAGTGCCGCCTATCAGAGCCTATCAGTGCTGCCTATCAGTGTCATCAGTACCACCTATCAGAACCTATCAGTGCCACCTGCCAGTGCCTATCAATACCACCTATCAGTGCCCATCAGTGCTGCCTATCAGTGCCACCTATCAATGTCCTTCAGTGCCACCTATCAATGCCCATCAGTGCCACCTATCAATCCCGCCTCAACAGTGCTGTCTCATCAGCAGGCATCAGTGAAGGAAAAAAATTACCCGTTTGAAAAATTTTATAACAAACTATGAAATTTATTTTATTTTTTTTTTCAAAATTTTCAATCTTTTTTTGTCTATTTATAAATAAATAAAAATACCAGTGGGTAGAAAGAAATCTCTATTTGTGTGAAGAAAATGATAAAAAATGAATTTGGGTACAGGGTACCACGACCGCGCAATTGTCATTCAAAGTGTGAAGAAGCTGCAAATTGGCCTGGGCAGGAAGGGGGTGACAGTGCCCGGTATTGAAGGGGTTAAGGTCGTTTCCAGCTACAATCTCCCCGGTAGACAAGTGGTCAATGCTCATTGGAGGTCATTGGAGGTAGACAAGTGGTCAATGCTCATTGGAGGTCTGTGACGCTGATTTGTTGTAGCAGACCAATGACCTGGGAAGAGTTCCAATGTAACTGGGTAAACCGCCAGGAGCCGGTGAGCGCGCCGATACCCCCGCCGGTACAAATAAGGATGTTGACATAGAAATATCGCAACTATGTATCTGTGGGTACGGCTCCGACCTATCACGTTTTCTTTGGCCACCAGTGTCAATATTTGTAGATGGCGGGGTAGCTCCATCCTACGTGCGATGGTGGCCTCCATGCGTTGCGGCGGGCATTGTTCATGCATCCTCTTCCCTTGTACCAGTTACTATAGCAGAGGTTTACACAACGCGTTTCGCCTCCACGTCTCATTACACCCCTGAGATCTTCTCTGCCATCTTCTTCTCATTCACGTTGGCTCCTTCGCCCAAACAAGATGTGACTTGTTCCTGTAATTGTATCTCCTAATCCCGTCCTTTCACCATTCAATGGAAGGCAAATTGGTGAGGTCAGAGCCTCGGGAAACTAATATTTGCTCAATGGAATCTATTTATTTTGGAGCCGTGGCTTTAATTAGTAACAGGATATCAGATTGCAGACAAAGCTGAGATTAGGGCCATGAATAATATAAGGAAGATAGAAGTAGATATATGTAACCAGTGTAGCACTTCCAGGCAGGGCCGGGACAAGGGGTGGGCAGGAGGGACAGCTGTCCTGGGCACTGTGGTATCATGTGATACGGGGGGGGGCACCACACTACCTATCTCCTTGCTCCCCTTTTCTTCCAAACTCCTAGAATACCTAGTCTACAACCAACTGAGCGACCACCTTGTTAAGAACAACCTTCTGGACCCCCTCCAATCTGGATTTCGCCCTCAACACTCCACAGAAACTGCCCTTCTTAAACTCAAGAATGACCTACTAACTGCAAAAACCAATGGACACTTCTCTATACTCCTACTCCTGGACCTTTCGGCTGCTTTTGATACTGTCAACCACCTCCTCCTCCTCAAAAAACTTTACTCCCTCGGTCTCTTTGGCTGTGCTCTTCAGTGGCTCTCGTCCTACCTATCCCGTCGCACTTTCAGCGTAACCTACAATTCTACCTCCTCCTCTCCTCTTTCCTTCTCTGTTGGGGTCCCCCAAGGTTCTGTTCTTGGACCCCTCTTGTTTTCAATCTACACCTCTTCCCTGGGTCAGCTGATAGCCTCCCACGGCTTTCAATATCGTTTCTACGCTGACGATACTCAAATCTACCTCTCCACCCCTCAGCTCCCTCCATCAGTCTCCTCACGTATCACTAGCTTATTAACAGACATATCTGCCTGGATGTCCCACCACTTTCTTAACCCCTTCAGCCCCGGAAGGATTTCCCACTTCAGGACCAGAGCACTTTTTGCGATTCGGCACTGCGTCGCTTTAACTGACAATTGCGCGGTCCTGCGACGTTGTACCCACACGAAATTGGCGTCCTTTTTTTCCCACAAATAGAGCTTTCTTTTGGTGGTATTTGATCCCCTCGGCATCATTTCTGATCGCCACTATAAACAAAAGAAGAGCGACAATTTTGCAAAAAAACCCAAATTTCTTACTTTTTGCTAAAATACAAATCCAAAAAAAATATAAAAAACATTTTTTTTTCTATCGGTTTTGGCCGATTTATATTCTTCCTCATATTTTTGGTAAAAAAAAAAATCGCAATCGGCGTTTATTGATTGGTTTGCGCAAAAGTTGCCGCGTTTACGGATGATGAGAATTAATTTCTGGGGTTTTTATTTATTTTTTATTTTTTACTAGTAATGACGGCGATCTGCGATTTTTAGCGGTACTGCGATATTGCAGCGGACATGTCGGACCATTTGACACTTTTTTGGGACCATTGGCATTTATACAGCGATCAGTGCTATGAAAATGCACTGATTACTGTGTAAATGCCATTGGCAGTGAAGGGGTTAACCTGCAGGGGGCGCTCTAAGGGTTAACTGTGTTCCCTCAGTGTGTTCTAACTGTATGGGGGCTGGGCTGGCAGGGGGAGGGGAGTGATCACAGCTTCCATATACAGGAAGGCTGTGATCATCGCCCTTCCCCCTTCAACAGAACGGAGGTCCGTGTTTACATACAGGGACCTCCAGTCTTTCACTGCGGGGGGCCATCGCAGGTAGCCGGCGGCGATCGGGTCCGCCCTACCCGCTCCCTGGCTCCCCCCGAACGCAGTGAGCGCGCAAGCGTGCCTCCGGCGGCGCGTGCGCTCACAATGCTAGATATCGCGGCCGCCGTCCTGTGATGGCGTTTCGCGATAACGAACCACCTTGTCGCCGTCACGCTGCGGCGGGCGGTCGGCAAGTGGTTAAACTCAACTTGTCCAAAACTGAACTCATAATATTTCCTCCCCCACGTTCCGTTTCCCCCGACTTCTCTGTCAAGAGCAATGGCACCACCATCCACCCATCCCCACATGCCAGGGTGCTTGGTGTTATCCTGGACTCTGAACTCTCCTTTTGGCCCCACATCCAATCACTTTCTCAGGCTTGCCGCCTCAACCGCCGCAACATCTCTAAAATACGCCCCTTCCTGACCAATGAAACCACAAAGCTCCTGATTCACTCCCTGGTCATCTCTCGCCTCGACTACTGCAGCTCCCTCCTCATTGGCCTTCCTTTAAATAGACGATCCCCCCTCCAGTCCATCATGAATGCCGCTGCCAGACTCATCCACCTTACAAACCGTTCAACGTCTGCCACCCCCCCTCTGCCAATCCCTCCATTGGCTGCCACTCGCCCAACACATTAAATTCAAAATACTAACAATGAGCTACAAAGCCGTCCACAACTCTGCCCCCAGCTACATCACCAGCCTAGTCTCAAAATACCAACCTAACCGTCCTCTTCGCTCCTCCTGCTCTCCAGCTCCCCCATCACCTCCTCTCATACTCGCCTCCAAGACTTCTCCCGAGCCTCTCCCATCCTCTGGAACTCCGTACCCCAATCGGTTAGAATGTCCCCAAATCTATCCACCTTCAAGCGATCCCTGAAAACTTTTCTCTGCAGGGAAGCCCTATCCTGCCACCACCTAACAACTCCACTCCTTATTTTCTCAATCAGCTCATCCCCCACAGTTACTGCCCTTTCATATCATTCAACCCTCCCTCTTAGATTGGAAGCTCTAGCGAGCAGGGCCCTCTGATTCCTCCTGTATTGAGTTGTATTGTAATTGTACTGTCTGCCCTAATATTGTAAAGCGCTGCGCAAACTGTTGGCGCTATATGAATCCTGTATAATAATAATTTGTGTTGGGATGGGAGGAGAATTTTGAGGAGGGGTGCAGGGGGTAAGAATTCGTCTCTTTTCAAAAGTCCCTAGCGAACTTCCACCTATCTAAACCCCTGTAAGATTGGCTAACCCCATGCCTCAAGGTCTCCTACCCTCTCCGA
>BLSH010007402.1:24013-50782 GCA_018402905.1 Glandirana rugosa
ATTGTAAGTGGGATACTTTGTGGCATTTGTGTAGTAATGGCTTTCTTCTGGTGACTCGACCATGCAGCCCATCTTTCTTCAAGTGCCTCCTTATTGTGCATCTTGAAACAGCCACATCACATGTTTTGGCTTGAAGTGTTTTGTGGTATTTGTGGGTGAGGCTCTTTATCTTCTCAGATGGTAAAGCTGCCCATTCCTCTTGACAAAAAGCCCAATTGTGGCTGAAATTTTGAGTTGGCCTACTTGACCGTGGGTTTGGTTTCAGCAGAACCCCTCATTTTCCACTTCTTGATTAGAGTTTGAACATTGCTGATTGCCATTCTCAATTCCTCGGATATCTTTTTATATCCCTTTCCTGTTTTATACAGTTCAACTACCTTTTCCCTCAGATCATTTGACAATTCTTTTGCTTTCCCCACGACTCAGAATCCAGAAACGTCAGTGCAGCACTGGATGAAAGATGCAAGGGTCTGTCAGGAGTCCAGAAACTCATTGACCTTTTACACACACACTAATTACAAGCAAACAAATCACAGGTGAAGATGGTTACCTTTAATAGCCATTCAAACCCCTTTGTGTCAACTTGTGTGCATGTTATCAGGCCAAAATCACCAGGGTATGTAAACTTTTGATCAGGGTAATTTGGGTAGTTGATGTTGTCATTATGATTTCAAAAGAGTAAACACAGTTGATTGATAATAAATGGCTTCAGCCAAACACTAATCCATGAGTAAAAAAATGTTTTTGTGTTCTCATTCATATTCTTTGAAAAATGGCCAAGAAATCATAAATTCTGCCAGAGTATGTAAACTTATGAGCACAACTGTATATACACTAGGAAGGTACATATATATTCTTACACTACCTGAATGGACGGTATATACTATACACTGACTGAGCTGTATATAGTCTGCACTAAAGGCATTGTATTATATATATATATACACCATTTAAGGTACATATATATTCTTACACTGCCTGCACTAACTGTCTGTATACAGATCGCACTATCTATCTAGTATATCTCACTCTCTACACTAAACTGCCTACATGCCGCTAGCTAAGCTTCCTCTCTGTCTCCACGTTATTCAAACACTACATAGAGCCGCTGTACAAGTGGCTTTATATACTGTGGGTGTGGATTGAGCCTGCTGAGCAGTGATTGGCCAAAGGCACCCTGCCTTTGGTCAATCATAGCTCTCATAGCAGAGCGCGCTGTAATTGGCCAAAGCATGCAGGTCATGTGCATGCTTTGGCCAATCAGCCGGTGGCATTTCCCCGCCCGCGATTGGTATGCATTATGGGGCGCTCAAATTTCCCCCGAATGCCCCATAATGTCCGGGAAGCGCCGAAACAAGCGAACTCCCGGGGGCCCATCCCTACTCACCCTCTCTCCGAGGGTTACTGGAGGCTTTACGTCTTAAAACCTGGAGGCATCAATATACTTGTGAGCAAGTTGCTGCATAGTGTGGTGGGCAGAAAATGTCCGGCAACAAAGTTATATTGTAGACCAGAGGTCTCCAAACTGCGGCCCGAGGGCCAGATGTGGCACTTTGCTAACCTTTATCCGGCCCTTGGGGCACTATTCCTCCCACTGACACCAACAAGAGGGCACTATTTCTTCCACTGATACCAATGATGGGATACTATTCCTCCTACCAATAGGGGCACTACTCCTCCTCCTACTGACCACCAACCTTGAGGCCATATTTATTCTCACTGATGCCAGGCGCAGGACATTTTCCGCCCCCCGCTGGACACAATCCGGCCCTCCTAATGTCTGAAGGACAATAAACTGGCCCTTTATTTGAAAAGTTTGGAGATCCCTGTTGTAGACTATAGAAAAGGTACAAACAAAGCTTATTCAGACCCGGCGAGTAGGCACAGCAGAGCCACTCACGAATAGTGACAGTGGTCCAAAGACTTGAAGATGCCGGTCCACACCCAAAGGAGAGGCTTCCGGAAGAGATGTAGATGTAGTCCCTACACTGTTCCTACTCCCCTGGAACCTTTCCCTACCCCTAAGCACTGTCCCTGTCAGAGGGGTATCCTTTCCCTATGCTAGCCACTCGCATAAAGTGCACCAAACCCAGAGCCAGAGTCTTACATAGACTCTGCCTGACCCAAGATTGCTGCTAGGGTGACAAGGGCACCAACGTCCAATCAGACAGCTTTTTCCCTGTACCCACAGGAAGTCATAGAGGAACCAAGTTTCTCACAAATTGCTTCCCCTTCTGCATTGTCACATCGGTTGAGTGCCTCCTACTGTGGTGAGTACAGAGTGCACCTGCCTACACTTTAATAGACCTTCTTGCATCAAGAAAAAGGTGGCTGCTATAGATGAAACCATGCTAAGTCTAGCTATTGCTGAACAAAATGTGAGCGTAAACCTTACACTCAAAGTCAAGTCAAAGCATAATACTGGTTATACTGGAGCTATATGTCTTTTTGTGTCAATTACATTTGAGGCTTTAAAGTGGGGTGCAGAATTTCTTCACACACAATACTTTTACCGGAAATCAGGTACGCTTGGTAACTAATGTATGTACACATGGGCATAGGTATTCTAAGCCAAAGCCAAGGAATATCACCGACTACACTGTTGCTGTCCTTAGTTTACCTTCAAATCTAAAATAGCCACTTGCCCCAAGACTATAGGAATACCAAGCTTGCCAAGGACCAACCTCTACAAAGGCTGGCACTGAACCCAGAAGCCCCCTGTGAATTAGCATGGGGGTGTAATTTTCACAGCAAGAGACATCTAGAGCTGGAACAGTCTCCTCCAGCAGTAATTGCTACTCACACGAGGTACTCCTTATTACGAGTCCTGGGCTGCCGACGCTTGGCAAGAAGAAAAACGTAGTTAAGGATTACTGTAGTTAGAAAGTGAGGTGGGAGGATTCAGCTTGTTGCTAAAGATAGTCATTATGGAGTTCTGAGATTCCAAAGCGGATGAGAACCTGGCCAAGACGTTACAGGGATCAATAAATAGAGATAACACCTTGGTTTACATCAAGATAATTCATTTAACGTGTGGAAAAATTTAGAAAGCAACACTGGACATATTATAGGTAGCAAAAATCATAGCTATCACCTAAACAATTTTCTGAGGCTATGGTTTGCAAGATGGCAATAACTCCTACTCAAGTTCCATGGACACAGAGCTGGATTAAGAGCATCATGGGCCTGGTGCTAAAGAAGTTACATCCTCCTCCTTTGTCTGTGCTTGCACTTGATTGGTTGCTAGGATGCTAGGCGGTCCAAGCAACCGATAATTTTCACAGCAATGGACACTGGGCAGTAGTGGCCAGCAGTGGCACCGTGGTGCCAGGGGGAAGTTCTTGGGTGGCTGGGCCTATATTAAGGTAGGGGCCTGGAGCTGCGGCTCCAATAGCCCCTATGTTAATCTGGCCCTGCATGGACAGCTGCTAGCCTTACTGTCGTCCTATCATCTTTTTCTCATTTGCTCCTCCATGATCAGTGGCTTTCACTATAAACATGTACACAGGGCATCTACAGGTTGATGTACCGTCCGCAACAGAGGAATGTCTCAGCATGCTTGTGATGTCCCACAGCAATAGCTGCCAATTCTGTTCAGTGTACTAGGGCAGTTCTTGGGTTTCCCTTGATCCTTGCAGGCTTTGGCATCCTTCCACCCGATTACCACCCGAGTTTGTTCAGAGGTTCCTATTGTTCCTTTGTCTACCACCCATCTTGACTTTTTGGCTGTAACAAGTCCTAATTGACCTCTGCTTGTTTTCTAACTACGCATTTGCTTATTGGGTATTTCCACTTTTTGTAAGTTCATAACCAAGAACCTATATCCAGAAAGTTCAACCAAGGGCTGTGATGCAGCAAAATCTAAAGCTCCTTGTAAGAGGCCATGGTGAGGACCAGTCACTCCTTAGAGTTGGGAAAACCTTGCCCACCATTGGTGATAGAGAGGATCAGCCTCAATCCTTGGAACACTAGTTCCTTCTAAATCAGTGGTTCTCAACTCCGGTCCTCAGGACTCACCAACAGGCCAGATTTTAAGTATTACCTTGGGGAGATGCAGACTAGAATACTGCAATCACTGAGCAGCAAATGACATCACCTGTGATGTATTTTAGTTATCCTGCAAACCTGGCCTGTTAGTGGGTCCCAAGGACAGGAGTTGAGAACCACTGTTCTAAATTCTTTGGCTCCTAGTTCAAATTGAACACTTACTGAGTACTATATAGTGTAAATTCTCTCATTTGAAGAACTTATCAGAATTTACTATTTTTTTTAAAAAAAGAAGATGCTATGCATACCATCGGTAAAGCGTGAACCCAGCCTTAGCTGCATGCCTGAAGTTCAGCTTTAATAGCTGTAGCAAAGTGTTTCAAAGGGATCCTGGAAAAGTCATGTTCAGGGTTTACACATCTCCCAGGTTCCTCTCATCCAGTTTTAGAGACCTCCGATTCAATAATCAGTTCCGGTTTCGCTCCTTTGCTTTTTGGCAATTTAGGCTCACCTGAAACTCAGAGTCAGTGCTCCTGAGCCTTAGGAACAGACAAATCGTGTCTGTGAGAGCTACAAGGTTGGCGAAACCTGTAAAACTGCTTGCATGGAGACTGACAAGCATTAGGCTTGCCCAGCCTGTTAGTGAGGACACTGGTTTGTTTGGTTAGTGCCGGGACATGGTTAGTATTTTGTTTTGTAGTTTTTACCTGTAAGGGCCGGTTCACACTGAGGCGATCCGACTTCGGGGCGACTTTGCTAGGCGATTTGAAAAGGCGAAGCGGCGCGATTGCGACGCGACTTCTGCGCAATATCAGGCGACTTTAGGCGATTTCAGGCGATTTCAACACGAGTACCTGGGACATGAGAGGTGTGTCTTCTGGCAAAATTATGTTCTTCTTCCTGGAAAGTCGCTTCTTCATAGACGGGGATCCGACTTGGAAGCGAACTTCCATTGACTTCTATGGGCTCAATTCGCCTAGAAGCCGCTTGAAAATAGTACAGGAACCTTTTTTGGAATCGCTTTGGACTTGAGTAGCGCATATTAAGACGGCTCCATTCATTCCAATGGGATTTCTGATGTCAGGCGATTTGAGGCGAATTGGGGCGACACAAGTCGGATCGCAAATCGCCTAGGATCGCCTCAGTGTGAACCGGCCCTTAATGTACTTGTAAATAGCACCAATAAACACAGCACTGTTTGTCACTACATCACTGGACTGGTATCTGTGCCTGAAAGTGATCTCACCCCAGGGAGCTTTGTACCTGCTACCTATCCTCAGCTCACATATGGTGGAGGATGCATTCACTAGTAGCAAGGAACTGCTATGTAAAAAGTACAGTACCTTAAAAGAGAAGTATGGGGTCTTTTTTTTTTGATTCATACTAACCTAGGTGCATGCAGCATCTGTCCCCCGGCACCTCTAAGACTGAGAACCGAGTGATCAAACACCTCCAATCGCTCAGTTCTCACAGCTCCCCCGAGCAGAGAGCTGCTGACTGTCACTAGAGCCCTGGGCTGTGGCTGGCTCGGGCTCTCAGTGGCTTGCTGAGAGGCTGATCCAGGTGCCGATCCAGAGATCTGGGTGCATCCCGACTCCATGGTCGAGATGACGCCCCGAGCCTGGATTGACTCTGATGTCAGTCCAGAGAAAATGGGTTACAAGAGTGTAAAATGAACTGCACTCCTGTGATCCATAGGAGAGGAACAGCCAAACAAGCTTTCCCCTGTACTCCTCCTTTAAGTGACAAAACATTGAAGAAATAATAAAACAAAATCCTAGCCGTGTCACAGCATTAACTACACAAACCAACGTCCTCACTAGCAGACAGAGCAAGCCTAATGCTTGTTAATCTCCACATGCAGTTTTACCGTTTTCAACAATCTCGCAGCTCTCACAGACACAGCTTGTCTGTTCCCCCAGGCTCAAGAGCACTGACTCTGTGTTCCAGGTGAGCCCACATTTCCAAAAGGGAAAGGTGCAAACCCCAAACTGGATATAGAATCAGAAGTCTCTAAAAGTGTAAGAGAGGAGCCTGGGCGATGAGGAAACTCTGAACAGGACTTTTCTAGGCCCCCTTTGAGACACTCTGCTTCATAGCATACACATTACAATGTGATGGTATTGCCACTTTTGTCTTGAATTATCATGGCACGAGCCAGAGTTCCCCCTTAAATGGCTGTTCTGGCGCCATCAGACGTTCATCATCATGCACCTCTAACATGAGCCGGACTCCAGATCCTAGGCTGGAACTTTCGTTTGAAAACATCAGAGCTGGAATTACATGGTTCCAATAACAGATCATTGGCACGCCTCACAAAGATCGATAGCCTCGTGGTCCTTCTGATGTGGCAGAATTCTGCGGTGAGGAGACAATGGGAACAGACAATGGGCTCACATTGTAATAATGTTACTGTTTGACCACACGATAGTGCCAGCAACATTCCCAGCATACTTGTACAAAAGTCAAACCCTCAATACGTCCTTTGTTTAGAAATCTCATTTCTGCATGATGGGAACCAAGCAGCTGTCCATACTGAGACTACTGAGATGACACGAACGCTTTAAAGCCCCGGTGCCCAACCTGCGACCCTCTGGTATACAATGTGCGGCCCTCAGACCTCAGCAGTCTGTAGTGGGAGTATTGATTAGGGAAATTGTATTGATCTCTATTAGCCTTATGTAACAAGTCCCCAGTTTTACATTATCTCCTGCAGCATCTCTCCAGCCAACAATGTATCCTGTCCTCACTCTCTGACTCTCATCTCCTCTATTAGGTCTGCAGTCTCTGACGCTCCTCTCAACCATTACATATATTGAACGTTATGTGCGGCCCTTTGGTGATGTCAGGGGCCTCATCTGACAACCACTATATTGACAACCACTATTTTAAGGAAACAAAACTATAGGCGGGCTTTTTTAATAGCCCCTCCCCTGCTTTTGCCCCCCCCCCACTTCTGCAACACCTCCTGCGATTCCTGACCATACCCCTCAGAAAGTGTGACTCTTTTTACTTTACATCTATACACAACAGTATTAGAACGTATTGAAGTGGACCCTTCACTGCAAGAATAAATTCATGGCATGTCACAACATATAGAATCAGTATAAATAGTTAACAAAAACCTATAGTTATATAATAAAAAAGTCATCATTCAGCACCAGTCAGTAATGTCATCATCACTCTTCTGCAGTATCCTGATCTCTCAGACTGCGGTATATCTTGGCTTGGGCCGATAAGGCACAGGCCTAGGGCGGCACTTTGCAGGGGGGCAGCAAAAAAAGCAGCCTCCTCTCGGCTCCCGTATGCAACTCTTAGTGTAGCACCAGTTTTATGGGGTGGACTGGGCTGGGGGCCAGGGTCCAGGAAGCAAACCGGCTGCACTGCTGCCTGCCGGTATGATAACACCGGCCGGGTGAGCGCGTTCAGACAGGCCGCACTTAATAAAACTGTCTGGCGGCAGCGGCCAATACTAAGTGTAGGGCTGGCAGTCTGGCACGGCAGCCTAATGCTCGGACTACCCTCCTCCGCGACATCCTTTGCGAGGAAGTTATGAGGGCTCTGTGTCAATAGCGAGGAGTAGAGAGGAGGGAAGCCCCCAGCCAAGTATGGCATCATTTCAATATAATTAATTTAATTTCTTTAAGCATCCTTCATGATCCTTGTCTCCTTGTACTCCTATCTTATAAGATATTTGGACTGTGTTTACTGCCACTGATTATTTCACTTATTTGTATAATGACTAGGGAAAAAATCCTATGATTACAATCAGTGGCAGCAAACACAAGTTAAAATATATTATAAGATAGGAGTATATATAAGATAAATATATTATAAGATAGGAGCAATCTTACTAATCCAGTGACATAAGGCTGCACTGGTGTGTACTGATAGGCTGCACTGATGCGCACCGATAAGGCTGCCCTGATTGGCACTGATAAGACTGCACCGATGGGCACTAAAAAGGCTGCACTGATGAGGTTGCACTGATGAGTACTGATAAGGCTGCACTGATGAGCACTTATAAGGCTTCACTGATGAGGCTGCACTGATGAGGCTTCACTGATGAGCACTGATAAGGCTTCACTGATGAGGCTGCACTGATGGGCACTAAAAAGGCTGCACTGATGAGGCTGCACTGATGGGCACTGATAAGGCTGCACTGATGGGCACTGATGAGGCTGCACTTTTGATTATTTTTTTTGATGATTATTATCTCTTAAAATAATAGATACAACATTTGAAATGGTATACGAAACAACAAAATATACAAGTAGGCACTTGGTAACCACTTTTAATGTACAGAGAGGAAGAGGTAGAGCTCTAAGAGGAAAAGGTGGGGTGTGGTTTACAGATGACAGGGTGGGTCTTAAACAGGAAGGGGTGTGGCCTTGACAGGAAGGGGTGGACCATATTTAAATTAGGGGGTGCTTGAGTTTAGTCAGGCCTTAGGCAGCACAAAACTGGCAATGAAAAATTCAGGAAAAAAAAAAGCGTGGGGTCCCCCTCTCAATCCATACCAGGCCCGTATCCAAGCATGCAGCCTGGCAGGCCAGAAAAGGGGGGGAGCGCCCCCCTCCCTGAACCATGCCATGGGCCTCTTCCCCACAACCCTGGGCGTGGTTGTGGAGGTCTGCGGGCGGGGGGGCTTATTGGAATCTGACGTGGTCTCCCAGTGACGTCAGTGGGTGACCCAGCCCCCTTGTGACATCACTGACCGAGGCATGGTGGGTCAGTGATGTCACAGGGGTGGGGGGTCACCCGCTTGACATCATCAGTTGACTCTGTCCCTTAGCTATTTAAGAAATGTCAGACGGAGGAGCAGGCAGTTTGTGGGAGACTTCGATGAGACCGGAGGGTTTTTTGTGACGTCACTGACCGGAGCATGCTCTCCATGTTATTCAATGGCCCTCTAAAAACCCCGGCATTTTTGAGCAGTAGAGGGCGTCGGCGTTAGTGAGCTGTTTCTAGAACGCAGGACCAGTGCGTTCTGAGGCTGTAGCGTTTTGGCGTTTTTTTACACCAATCGGCAAAATGCTCACTAACGCCTGCTAACGCCATACCGGCGTTAACCGGCGTTTTTTGACGCCAACGTTTTTAGGTTGAAAAATAGCAGAGGACTGATTTTTTAAAAAAAACGACTATTGACGCCGACGCTCACTAACGCTCACTAATGCCGATGCAAAACGCCGAAGAAAACACAGATTTTTTCAAAACGTCGGACCCGACGTTTTGCTTATTTATTTTTCAGACGCCCGTGTGTATGAGGCCTTAGGCTTGAGGATGGCAGCTCTGGAGGAATCCTAGGGTTCCATGGAGTCCTGTTTGAGAATGGCTTCTCTAGAGGAATTCTAGGATTCCATGGAATACTGGTTGAGAATGACAGCTCTGGAGAAATCCTAGGGTTGCATGGGTCCAATTTGAGAATGGCTTCTCTGGAGGAATCCAAGGGTTCCATGGAATCCCGCTTGGGAATGGCTTTTTTGGAGGAATCCTAGAGTTCAATGGAAACCTGATTGAAGATGGCTGCTCTAGAGGAATCTTAAGGCTTCATGGCATCCTGATTGAGGATGGTTGTTCTGGAGGAATTCTAGATTTCCTTGAAATCTTGGTTGGGGATGCTTGCTCTAGACTAGAGGAATCCTAAAGTTTCATGGGATCCTGTTTAAGAATGGCTTCTCTGGAGGAATCCTAGGGTTCTATGGAATCCTGGTTGAGAATGTCTGCTCTGAAAGAATCTTAGGATTCCATGGATCACTGCTTGAAAATGGAAGCTATGAAGGAACACTAGGATTCCATTGATCACTGCTTGAGAATAGGAGATCTGAAGGAGCCCTAGGATTCCATTAATCACTGCTTGAGAATGGGAGCTCTGAAGGAACCCTATGGTTCCATGGACCACTGCTTGAGAGTGGGAGCTCTGAAGGAACCATAGGGTTCCTTGGAGTCCTGTCTGAGAATGGCTTCTCCAAAGGAATACTAGGGTTCTATGGATTCCTTGTTGAGAAAGGCTGCTCTGGAAGAATCCTAAGTTTCCATGGAATACTGCTTGAGGATGGCATCTTTGAAGAAATCCTAGGATTCCATGGAGTCCTATTTAAGAATGGCTTCTCTGGAGGCATTCTGGGGGCTCCATGGAATCCTGGTTGAAGATTGCTGCTCTAGAAGAATCCTAAGGCTTCATGGAACTCTTGAATTCTGTTGGAGAATAGTTGTTCTGGAGGAATTCTATATTTCCGTGAAATCCTGGTGGAGGATGGATGCTCTAGAATCTTAAGGTGTCATGGGTATCTGGTTGAGAATGGCTGCTCTGGAAGAATCCTAGGGACCCATAGAGAACTTTGGTTGAGAATGGCAGTTATAGAGTGTTTTTAATATTATTATTATTATACAGGATTTATATAGCGCCGACAGTTTGCGCAGCGCTTTACAATATTAGGGCAGAAAGTACAATTACAATACAATTCAATACAGGAGGAATCAGAGGGCCCTGCTCGTTACAATCTAGGAGGGAGGGTCAAGTGATACGAAAGGGCAATAACTGTGGGGGATGAGCTGATGGAGAAAATAAAAGTGCAGTTGTTAGGTGGCGGCAGGATAGGCTTTCCTGAAGAGAAACGTTTTCAGGGATCGCCTGCAAGTGGATAGATTTGGGCACAGTCTGACAGATTGGGGTAGGGAATTCCAGAGGATGGGAGAGGCTCAGGAGAAGTCTTGGAGGCGAATATGAGAGGAGGTGATGAGGGAGCTAGAGAGCAGGAGGTCTTGGGAGGAACAATGAGGACGATTAGGTTGGTATTTTGAGACTAGGCTAGGAATGTAGCTGAAGGTAGAGTTGTGGATGGCTTTGTAACTTATTGTTAGTATTTTGAATGTTATTCATTGGGCGATTGGCAGCCAATGGAGGGATATGCAGAGAGGGGTGGCAGACGCTGGTGGATGAGTCTGGCAGCGGCATTCATGATGGACTGGAGGGGGGATAGTCTATTTAAAGGAAGGCCAATGAGGAGGGAGTTGCAGTAGTCGAGGTGAGAGATGACCAGAGAGTGAATCAGGAGCTTTGTGGTTTCATTGGTTAGGAAGGGACGTATTTTAGAGATGTTGCGGAGGTTGAGGCGGCAAGCCTTAGAAAGTGATTGGATGTGGGGCCAAAAGAGTATAGAGTGTTTTTAATAAATTGTTGATACCACTAGGGGATGCTGTGAGTCGTGGAAAGGGAAATGATGTCCTGTTATACGGATCATATGAGAATTTTAATCCTATTTTTTGCCAACAGAAGGGCTGCAGAACATCTTGTTTGATTAGGTTAATTGCCAACTGCTGAGCTGGTCGATTTTACGCATCTGTTCATTCTTTTACCTCAATAATCAGATTACACAAACGAGCGCTCCTGCACTTCCTCACCGATCAGAATTCAGGATAGCCCTGACACGTCGCTAGAAATATCTATACTGACACATCAAGAGGAAAAGGGACCTAGGGTGGCCGGGAGAGTTTTCTTACTGTGCCACGTTCTGCCAACTCAGCACAAGTTACTAAAGGCAAAACTTTTTTTTCAATTTTGGTATTAGAACCCCTGTCAGGTTTTTGTTGCGGTCTGTGCCCCTGGTAAGGAGATTCACCCTCTCCCATTGTCCTGATCCTCAATGTCAATGGCAATGAAAAAAAAAGGTTAATTCCAAAATTTTGAGTTGCTGCCAGAAGAGGACTAGCGAGGAAAGCTTTCAATGGGGACACCGGTTATAAAAACGGTAATAGAACGTTAAAAGCACCATACTTACCCATCATTACATCTTATATCTAGAAAATATAGCATTATTGTACTTCATAAAAAAGGACAGCTGACCCATATATACAAAAAAAACCAGACATTTAGGCGTGCTACTGTTATTGCCGCACCTCTGAAAAGTGTATCGCAGTGGATTGCTTTTCAGAGGAGTTTGACAGGCAGCCTTTTTTAACCCTTGTGACAAACAGCTCATTTCAGTTGTGGATGGAGTATATCTGCCACATAGAATCTTGAGATTCTTAACCACTTGCTTACTGGGCACTTAAACCCCCGCCCGGACCAATTTTCAGTTTTCAGCGCTGTCACTTTTTGAATGACAATTGCGCGGTCGTGCGACGTTGTACCCAAACAAAATTGATGTCCTTTTTTCCCCACAAAGAGAGCTTTCTTTTGGTGGTATTGGATCACCTCTGCAGTTTTTATTTTTTGCGCTATAAACAAACAAAGAGCGACAATTTTGAAAAAAGAACAATATTTTTTACTTTTTGCTGTAATAAATATCCAAAAATAAAAAAAAACAAATTTATTTCTCAGTTTAGGCCGATATATATTCTTCTACAAATTTTTGGTAAAAAAAAAAAAACGCAATCGGCGTATTTTGATTGGGTTCCGCAAACGTTATAGCGCCTATATACTATGGAAATTGGTTTATGGCGTTGTTATTTTATTTATTTTTTTACTGGTAATGGCGGCCATCTGCGATTTTTATCGGGACTGCGATATTGCGGCGGACATGTCTGACGTTTTTGACACTTTTTTGGGACCAATGACATTTATACAGCGATCAGATCTAAAAATAGACACTGATTACTGTATAAATGTCATTGGCAGGGAAGGGGTTAACACTAAAGGGGCAGTGAAGGGGTTAAATGTGTTCCCTGTATGTGTTCTAACTGTGTGGGGGCTAACAGGGACATAACAGATCTAACTGATCCCGATCACAGAGTCTGTCATGCCCCCCCCCCCCACAGAGGGGGGCATGCACGGCAGGGGCGCCATTCACTTAACTGCTTGCCCGCCGTATAACTTCCGTATACGGCGGCAAGACGGCTCTGCTGCGCAGGATTATGTACCCAGTGCATGATCCTGGACTTCTGGGTCTGGGGCGACCTGCTCCAGCTAGGATTCTACACCATGTCTGCCGGCACCCGCCGATCATTAGGCAGAGAGCCAGAATGGAGATCTCCCTATGTAAACAAGGCAGATCGCCGTTCTGTCAGTAGGGAAGGCATGGATCCTGTGTTCCTGCAAAGCAGGGACAATGATTAATGTCTTCCCCTAGTAAAAGCTCCTCCACAGTACACAAGCACTCCCTAGGCACACAGTTAACCCTTTGATCACCCCTGATGTTAACCCCTTCCCAGCCAGTGTCATTAGTACAGTGACAGTGCATATTTTCAGCACTGATCACTGTATTAGACCCCTTTCACACTGAGGCAGTTTTCAGGCGTTTTAGCGCTAGAAATAACGCCTGTAAAGCACCTGAAAACTGCCTCCCATGTCACCCCAGTGTGAAAGCCGAGTGCTCTCACAATGGGACGGTGCGCTTGCGTAACGGGGAAAAAAGTTCTACAGCTACTTTGAGGGGTTTTGTGAGCGCAGTATACAGCACTCCGAAAACGCCCTTGCCCATTGCAATGAATGGGCAGCGCTTCCGATCAACCTGAAAAGCGCTTCGGAAGTGCCGCAACACGGGCATTTTTACCCCTTCTTAACCCCTTCTTCGGGGTTAAAAGCGCCCCGGTAGCAGTTCAAAAGCGCCGCTTAAACAGTGGTAAATCGGCGCTAAAACGAGCAGCGCTTTTCCGCTAACACGGCCACGGCCCCAGTGTGAAATGGTTCTTAGTGTCATTGGTCCCCAAAAAGTGCCACTTAAGCCTCGTACACACGATGTGACGGTCGTAGGAAAAACAACCGCTTGTTGTACAATCATCCGACCGTTAGTACGCGCTATTAGAACAGCCGACGTACGACGGTCGTACAACAGAAGTTGGATGATCAGACTAGAAAACTTTGTTTGTACAACAAGCGGTCGTACGACCGTTGTACCGTGTGTACAGAGAAGTTGGTCCAACAGGTTGTACTGTGCAAAACACGCATGCTCAGAAATCAGGAACGCCCGCAAGTGTCCGTTCGTTCCTAATTCACAAATCACATTCACCTGAATTTCCTCGTTATACGCTCGTAACACGTCACTACGTTCGGCTTGGTCGTACGATCGCTTAATGCACGTCAGTACGCGAGACACAACAGCCAACATACGATTTAGGCCGTTCGGTCGTACGATCGTCGCATCGTGTGTAAGAGGCTTTAGTGTCCGATGTGTGCGCCGCAATGTCGCAGTCCCGCTATAAATCGCTGATCACCGCCGTTACTAGTTAAAAAGATAAACAAAAATTCCATAAATCAATCCCATAGTTTGTAGACGCGATAACTTTTGCGCAATCCAATCAATATGCGCTTATTGGGATTCTTTTCACCAGAAATAGGTAGCAGAATACAGATCGGCCCAAACTGAGGAAGAAATCTGATTTTTTTTACATTTTTTTTTATTGGATGTTTTATAGCAGGAAGTAAAAAATATTGTTTTGTTTTTTTTCCAACATTGACATTTTTTTTTTTTATAGCGCAAAATATTAAAACTGCAGAGGGGATCAAATACCACCAAAAGAAAGCTCTCGTTGTGGGAAAAAAAGGACGTCAATTTTATTTGGGTACAACGTCGCATGCCCGCGCAATTGTCGGTTAAAGTAACGCAGTGCTGTATGTCCTGGTCCTGAAGGGGGGTAAATCTTCTGGTGGTTAACTGGTTAAATAATTCAAGTTCAGTTGCGATACTGCCCGCTGATCGCCACTGAGTGTATAATCTTTGCCAGGGGCGTGGCACGTGTACACCCTCGTCCAACTGCACCTGGGATGATGATGGCAGTTGCCCCCCCCCCCCTCCCAACCACAAGTATAACCTGGCTTTTAAAGTGGTTTTAAACCTCAGATATTAAATATGTACAAAGAATATTCCTCTACAGTGTGTACTTGTCTCAATCCAGAGCACTGAGTGTAATTTCTGTCTGCTGCCTCCTTCCTCTGCTATCACTTCTGACAAGTTTTCCTGACACCAGAGAAAAAAAGGGATCTCCAGCACACAGCCTGTGAGTGACAGCCTCAGCTCTGTTCCTGTGTACTGTGTGAAGGGGGGTGTGTCCCTTCCCTCCAACCAGCTATCAGAGATCTCATTGAACTCTTTAGTGTGTAATTTTAACTTCTCGCTTTCTGACACCTCAGACAAGCTTTATAAATTCTGCACTTTGAACGGATGTAGAGGAGAGAGGCTACAGATAAACAGATACAACTTAAAGTGAGGGGAAAAAAAAGTATTTGACCCTCTGCTGATTTTGTACTTTTGCCTGATGACAAAGAAACATTCAGTCTATAAATTTGTTATAATTATAACAGCGAGAGACAGAATAACAACAAAAATATCCAGAAAAATGCATTTCAAAAAAGTCATTCATTGATTTGCATTTTAATGAGTGAAAAAAGTATTTGACCCCTTCGCAAAACATGATTTACTACTTGGTGGCAAAACCCAGAAAAATGCATTTCCAAAAAGTTATAAATTGATTTGCATTTTAATGAGTGAAATAAGTATTTGATCCCCTATCAATCAGCAAGATTTCTGGCTCCCAGGTGTCTTCTATACAGGTAAAGAGCTGGGATTAGGAGTTCTCTCTTAAAGGGAGTGCTCCTAATCTCAGCTTGTTACCTGTATAGAAGACTCCTGTCCACAGAAGCAATCAATCAATCAGCTTCTAATCTCTCCACCATGGCCAAGACCAAAGAGCTGTCCAAGGATGTCAGGGAGAAGATTGTAGAGCTACACAAGGCTGGAATGGTCTACAAGACCAATCGCCAAGCAGCTTGGTGAGAGGGTGACAACAGTTGGCACGATTATTCACAAATGGCAGAAACACAAAATAACGGTCAGCCTCCCTCGGTCTGCGGCTCCATGCAAGATGTCACCTCGTGGAGGTCAATGATCATGAGAACGGTGAGGAATCAGCCCAGAACCACACGGGAGACTCTTGTCAATGATCTCAAGGCAGCTGGGACCATAGACACCAAGAAAACATTTGGTAACACTGCGCCAGGAAGAACTGAAATCCTGCAGCGCCCGCAAGGATCTCCTGCACAAGAAAGCCCATGTACAGCCCATGTGAAGTTTGCTAATGAACATCTGAATGATTCAGAGGAGAACTGGGTGAAAGTGCTGTGGTCAGAGGAGACCAAAATCCAGCTCTTTGGCATCAACTCAACTCGCCGTGTTTGGAGGAGAAGGAATGCTGCCTATGACGCCAAGAACACCATCCCCACCATCAAACATGGAGAAGGAAACATTATGCTTTGGTAGTGTTTTTCTGCTAAGGGGACAGTACAACCTCACCGCATCAAAGGGACGATGGACAGGGCCATTTACCATCAAATATTGGGTGAGAACCTCCTTCCCTCAGCCAGGGCATTAAAAATGGGTCGTGGATGGGTATTCCAGCATGACAATGACCCAAAACACACAGCCAAGGCAACAAAGGAGTGGCTCAAGAAGAAGCACATTAAGGTCCTGGAGTGGCCTAGCCAGTCTCCAGACCTTAATCCCATAGAAAATATGAGGAGGGAGCTGAAAGTTTGAGTTACCAAACGTCAGCCTGGAAACCTTAATGATTGGAGTGGCACAAAATCCCTCCTGAGATGTCTGCAAGCCTGGCGGCCAACTACTAGAAATGTCTGACCTCTGTGATTGCCAACAAGGGTTTTGCTACCAAGTATTAAGTCACGTTTTGTGAAGGGGTCAAATACTTATTTCACTCATTAAAATGCAAATCAATGTATAACTTTTTTGAAATGCGCTTTTCTGGACATTTTTGTTGTTATTCCGTCTCTCACTGTTATAATAAACCGACCATTAAAATTATAGAGCGATCATTTCTTTGCCAGTGGGCAAACGGACAAAATCATCAGGGGAGCAAATACTTTTTTTCCCTCACTGTAAGTTGTATCGCGTCAACTGCAGCCCTCTCTCCTCTACATCCATTCATAGCGCAGAATTTATTATTATTGTAGCGCCCCCAAAGTGTATGCATTTTTTCTGTGAGGTCTTTTTGCTAGGAGACGCGACATTTAGTCAGGCCTGACTGTAGGTGCCGACCTGGATGTTTTGATCTGAGCTGGGGAGTGGCTCAGGGAGTGGCTGGAGATGGAAGGAAGGAACACCTCTTGGAGTTTCCTCCCCCTTTGACCAGAGAAGGTTCTGGAAAGGGGGATGGATGAGGAGGTGTCATTTCCTGATGTATGACAAGGAGCCCTGACCAATCTACAGTCTGGATTGGCAGGGGACAGGCCTCCTTAAATACAGCAGTCTGCCAGCAGGGGGGAGGAGAGTGTCAAGTGGAAGTGAAGGATGTTGCAGAGGTGCTCTACCCGGGAGGGAGCCCCCAGTCTGGTGAGGGGGACCTTGAAGCCTGGAGACTCGGGTGCAGTCAGGAGTGGAGTTGATTCCTGGAGCAGCACAAGGGAGTAAGAGAACAGCAGAGGTGCTACTGAGGACACTTTAAAGTATCCACTACAGTCGGTGAGTGAAAGACCCTGGAAGCTGAAGGAAAGGCTGGAGCAGGCTGGGAGAGGAATAGTGGACAGTCTGTGGAGGCCTTGGGAGCCAGTCAGGGGAAGGAGTGTCACTGGGAGGAAAGCAGGTCGGTGTGACCTGGAAGAAGGATGGGCTGGGAGTTATAGTCCATCAAAGGCCCAGCTAGCACCAACATACTAAGCTATACTTTGAGGAGTCTTTGACCCTGGCCTGTAATGGGTGGTCCAGAGGTCCTGCTGACAGAGTGCAGGCCTCACCATGTGCTACCTGTGGCGAAGAGAAAGGAATGGAGTGAGTCTGATAAGTTTCCCTTCAGGTCAGGAAACTAAGAGAAGTGAAGGAGCAATAGTCTGCAAGAGGAGTGCTGGAGAGATGTGAAGGAGCAATAGTCTGCAAGAGGAGTGCTGGAGAGATGTGAAGGAGCAATAGTCTGCAAGAGGAGTGCTGGAGAGATGTGAAAGAGCAATAGTCTGCAAGAGAAGTGCTGGAGGAAGTAGAGTGTATATACTGTTGTGTATATAGGAGGTCCTGTAACCAATTCTTTGGACATCCCACAGTCACCCCTTGTTCCCATCCAAGTTAATTCCCCTAAATAAAACAAACAAAACAAGAGCCGGCCTGTTCAGTGACTTCGGATGTGTGAGATATGGTGGGATTGAGGGCAGCTATAAGGTGAACCACAACTACCAGTCACTCCCAAGGGAGCACATGGCTACATTATTATTACAGGATTTATATGAAAAAATATTAAAAATCTATAAAGCTTGTCTGAGCTGTCAGAAAGCAGTGGGCGAGGAGTTGAAATTACACACTGAAGAGTTCAATGAGGAGATCCCTGAGAGCTGATTGGAGGAAAGGGACACACCCCCCTTCACACAGCACACAGGAGCAATCACTTCATTGGGTATATGCAAGGGTCTACACCAACCTTTGTCAACCTTTTCAACACCGAGGAACCCTTGAAATAATTCTCCGGTCTCGGGGGAACCCCTGCTAAAAATTAAAAATCTACAACTCATGATACATTAGTGTGATGGTCAATGGGAAGAATGCTCCTTACACTTGTGGTCATTGGGAAGATTTCCCCCTTACAGATAGCTAAAAAGATCAGTGATGTCATTGGGAATTTATCTGAGAGGTAGAAATTGACCATTGCTCAAGGAACCCCCAGCAACCTCTGGAGGAACCCTGGATGAGAAACCCTGGTCTACACCCACTTTAAGGCTTACACATGCGGCCAAGGGTGGTGATCGAAATAAGTGATTGAACTGTGGCCATGTTTGTACCCATTGCCACGGTCGCAAAATTATATAGCGTGTTGCGTTCTACTGGCAGCAGGGCCGGGGCAAGGGGCGGGCAGAAGGACGGCTGCCCTGGGCGTAGTGTGTACTGTAGGGATGTGGGTGCCGCAAGGTCCTTCTACTATAAGGCTGACAGGAGTAGTAACAGTGGCATCACCCCTTCTGTCAGCCCATCGCTGGAAGTGGCAAATAGAGGAGGATAGAGCCGGGAGGAGGTGCGGGCTGTGCTCTCTTGCACATAATAAAGGGGGGGGGGGGGTGGCATAGGGTTGCCACCTCATCCCTTTAAAACCGAACACATATGAATTACACAGGTTCTGTGGCTGATTAAGGTGGCAATTAAACTCACTTGGTGCCTCATCTGCATCAAATTAGCCTCAGAACAACCTGTGTAATTCATATGTGTTCAGGTTTAAAGGGATGAGGTGGCAATCCTAGGGGGGCACAATCTGGCATCTTTGCCATGGGCACTGGATGATCTTGTCCCAGCACTGACTGGCAGTACCACCTTCAAACGTGACTGGGGCCTTGCAGCAACCATGAACCAATTGCCATTCAAGAGGTGTCCACTGATAAGTCAAGTCACCCATTCTACTCATTGGATGTTGCTGCTATCGATGTAATGAACACATACATGGGGAACAGACTTTGAACCTTCAGCCCCAAGGCTTTGGAAGTCTTTATATGTGAACACACTTATCCAAAACATCCATTGACTGATGCAGCTTGTCCTGAGCGGAGTCCTCCTTTAGGACCCCCCCTGGCTCTGTCCTACCTGGATTATGTCAGCGGAGCGGTCGGCCTCAATAAGATTACAGCTCATTGCTCTGGTTTCCCGGCAGGGATCCTTCTGGGGAAAACGATCTAATGGGATAATAAACGACATCCTGGCCTTCCGCAAGGAATTGTAATTTCTTTAAACGTTCCAAGTAACTGCTCTGCGTTTCGTACGCCTCAATCACGGGCGCTTGCATCGCTTTACCTGACAGAAACTTGGCTCAGCATTCGCCGTGCGTTGGGATTCAGCTTCTAAAATTGGCCTTGGCTTGTTTTTTTGGTGCAGGAAATTCCCATCTCATTTTTCCCTCAAACGCTCATCAATCCCAGTAAACGATTTTTATCAAACTGGAAAATATTAATTTGTAGACCGATTTTTGGTGCACCCATATGCTGTACCTAAGGACAGCTTTGTGCCTTTGAGGTGCATTAAGGTACACTATATTGTCAAAAGTACTGGGACACCTGCCTTTAAATGGCATCCCAGTCTTAGTCTGTAGGGCTCAATATTGAGTTGGCCCACCCTTTGCAGCTATAACAGCTTCACCTCTTCTGGGAAGGCCGTCCACAAGGTTTAGGAGGGTGTCTATGGGAATGTTTGACCATTCTTCCAGAAGTGGGTTCCTTCACCCCAAACTCGCTCATCCATATCTCTATGGACCTTGCTTTGTGCAGTGGTTCAAATCATTTGGTGGAGGGGGATTATGGTGTGGGGTTGCTTTTCAGGGGTTGGGCTTGGCCCCTTACTTCCAGTGAAGGGAATGTCGGCACACCAAGACATTTTGGACAATTTCATGCTCCCAACTTTGTGGGAAGAGTTTGGAGATGGCCCCTTCCTGTTCCAGCATCACTGCGCACCACTGCACAAAGCAAAGTCCATAAAGACATGGATAAGTGAGTTTGGGGTGGAGGAACTTCAACCCGATAGAACTCCTTTGGGATGAATTAGAGTGGAGACTGTGAGCCAGGCCTTCTCATCCAAAATCAGTGCCTGACCTCACAAATGCTCTTCTGGAAGAATAGTCAAACATTCCCATAGGCACCAATCTCTGCCCTACTGACACGTCCATATATACACTAACTTAACAAAAGTATTGGGACCCCTGCCTTTACACGCACATGAACTTTAATGGCATCCCAGTCTTAGCCCGTAGGGTTCAATATTGAGTTGGCCCACCCTTTGCAGCTATAACAGCTTCAGCTCTTCTGGGAAGGCTGTCCACAAGGTTTAGGAGTGTCTATGGGAATGTTTGACCATTCTTCCAGAAGAGCATTTGTGAGGTCAGGCACTGATGTTGGACGAGAAGGCCTGGCTAGCAGTCTCCGCTCTAATTCACCGCAGAGGTGTTCTATCGGGTTGAGGTAAGGACTCTGTGCAGGCCAGTCAAGTTCCTCTGCCCCAAACTCGCTCATCCATGTCTTTATGGACCTTGCTTTGTGCACTGGTCCAAATCATTTGGTGGAGGGGGGATTATGGTGTGGGGGTTGTTTTTCAGGGGTTGGTCTTGGCCCCTCAGGGGCTGGGCTTGGCCCCTTAGTTCCAGTGAAGGGAACTCTTAAGGCGTCAGCACACCAAGACATTTTGGACAATTTCATGCTCCCAGCTTTGTGGGAAGAGTTTGGGGATGGCCCCTTCCTGTTCCAACATGACTGCGCACCACTGCACAAAGCAAGGTCCATAAAGACATGGATGAGCGAGTTTGGGGTGGAGGAACTTGACTGGTCTGCTCCTTAACAACCAGCTATTTACTACTGTTTGCTAAAATGGGAGTAAACTCCTGTGTATGATTTGTACCTATAGGTAAGCCTATAATAAGGCTTGCCTGTAGGTACAGTAAATATCTCCTAAATGTGCACTGTTTAGGAGAATATTATACAGGATTTATATAGCGCCAACAGTTTACGCAGCGCTTTACAACTTGAGGGTAGACAGTACAAATACAATACACTTAGATACAGGGGGAATCAGAGGGCCCTGCTTGTTAGAGCTTACAGCTAAGAATATTTAGATGCAGCCGGTGACGGATCGGCACACCCGTGCTGCCGGATATGGAGCATCTTGTCATCACACCTTGAAGGTGCAATAATTATGTATGTAAACCCATGGATTTAATTCTCATTATGTTTGACATAAGTGGTTCTCAACCCTGTCCTCAATTACCCCCCCCCCCCCACATGTTTTGGCAATTTTTCTTAGATAAGCCTGCATTCACATAGGGGCGACCCGACTTCGGCGCAATTTCGCTAGGCGACTTCAGCGCGACTTCAAGGACCTCAGGCGACTTTACAACACAACTTTTGGCAGGCGACAATTTTTCCTTGACCAATCAGAGAAGGGAGGGAGGGGGCTGCCTAAAAATAAATTCTATTCTTTTAACTGTAAAGTCGCTTCCATGTAGATGGGGGATCCGACTTGGAGGCGACTTCTATTGAATCCTATGGGCACAAGTCGGATAGAAGTCACCTAGAAGTAGTGCAGGAACCTTTTCAGAAGTCGTCTTGAAGTCGGAGCGACTTCAGTCGAGTATATTAAGACGGCTCCCATTCATTTCAATGGGATTTCAAATGTCAAGTGACTTGGGGCGACTTGAGGCAACTCAAGTCGGATCGCAAGTCGCCCCTATGTGAACGGGCACTAAAATAGCTGTTCAAAATACCAAGCCATTGACTCTGATTTAAAGCACCTGTGCAAGATAAAGAAAAACCTGTAAACGTGGCCTGCTGGGGATACTTGAGGACAGGGTTGAGAACCACTGCTATAGGCTAACCTGTTTTATTGGGGCTGATTTACTAAAACTGAGGAGTACAAAATCTGGTGCAAATCTGCATGGTAGCCAATCAGCTTCTACCTTCAACTTGTTTAATTAGGCTTTGACAAAAAAACCTGGAAGCCGATTGGTTACTATATGGAGCTGCACCAGAGTTTGCACTCCCCAGTTTTAGTAAATCAACACCACAGTTCCTTACCTGGAGATCCGCTATGCTTTTTCAAATCTGACCTCCAGCCGTTCTTTCGGTCTTGCACAGTTGTACGGCTCCTCTCCTGTACAGAAGTTACTTACTGCACACTGTGGGTGTAGCACCTTCCCAGTTAGGTGCATTTAGTTATTGGCTCCACTGTAGTTAATGGAGTGGTTGTTGATTATTTGGGTCTGCTCTGGGTTCCTGAGCTGAGAGTTTGATTGCTTCCCCCTGCCTCTGGAAGAAGCTTCCAGAACATAGGAAGGAAGATTCAAATGATCAGTTGAATAATTATCATACCCTGGCCAATCCCTGGAAGGCATAGCCCCTAATTGTCCCTGATATTGAGGGACTGTCGCTCTTTCCTCTTCATTAGTTCGTCATTTCCGTCTCATCTATATGGTTGTATATAAAATGCATTTTTACAGTATCTTTCAAAAAGTGTTTCCCAGTGCTAAACCTTTCACCCAATTTTTAAATTGCTGCATTTGCAAATTTTAAAAGCCAATATAAAGGAATAGTAGTAGTAAAAAAAAGCCCTTGTGGCCTTAACTAATCATTTTTTGTATAATTCTCCTTTAAGGGGGGCGTGGCGGGGGGGTGTCCTATGCCTACATACTTTTGCCAATAGGTGTCCCTCATTCTCATGTCAAAAAGCTGGGAGGTATGCTGGAAGGGTGTGTCCAGAAGGCGGCTGGGGAGGTGATAAATAGACAGAAGACCTGAACAGACTGTTCTTTCCTTGTCAGGGAGGGTTCCAGTACTGCTGTGGCTGCTACTACTGAGACTACAGTTGGGCCTCGGCGGTGGCTGGGCTGAGGGCCTTAGGAGAATTGCTAAGGAGGCATACCAGCTGAAGAACACTATTAGTAAGAAGTGATCAGTGACCAAAGATTGCCCTGTGGTCTACAGTTGTGGGGCTTAGACATTGCTATCATCCCTGCTACCCCCAGAAAGCTGCTATCAAGAGACTAGAGAGGAGTTGGCCCTCCTGTGCTGTTGCTTAACATTTTGTAGTATCCTGTGACCCCAAACCCCTTCCTCCTGTTAAAGTACTGCTGCAATAAATCCTAAAAAGGCATCCCCTAGACCAGTGGTTCTCAACTCCGGTCCTCAGGACCCACCAACAGGCCAGATTTTAAGTATTACATTGGGGAGATGCAGACTAGAATACTGCAATCACTGAGCAGCAAATGATATCACCTGTGATGAATTTCAGTTATCCTGCAAACCTGGCCTGTTGGTGGGTCCTGAGGACAGGAGTTGAGAACCACTGCCCTAGACTGAGATTTAATGGTTGTGTGCTGGTGTGATTGGTGGCCTCTGTACTACTTAGGTAGTATTATTATAGTATCCTTAGTAGAGGAGGAGGAGGAGCCAACACAGTTTTTTTTATTATTGTGCAAGAAATGCACCGCTGGCCGCAAATGTAGTTTTTAGAATTTTTTTTTTTTAAACCAGCAATGTAGATGCAATTTTTAATTTTGTGCAAGAAACAATAATCTGTCCCTTTAAGCAACAGCAGGAACCTCTCCCTATAGAACTAGGAGATGATTTTAGAGGAATAATCTTTCCCTTAAAGCAACAGACTACCTAGTCCAGTCAGATCGTTCTGTGCAGCAGGATGAGGTGTGCAATCTGTCCCTCAAAGCAGCAGTACTCGTATCTCTCCCTAGTCCACAATCAGATCGCTCAGTAATGCAGGATGAGATGTTCTGCAATCTGTCCCTCACAGAGCCAGCAGCATCCTCTCCCTAAACTATCCTGAGAGCATATGACATGCAGCACAGTACACAGCACCCCATATAGAGGCTGGGTCACATGGTGCACTGGCCAATCACAGCCATGCCATTAGTAGGCATGGCTGTGATTGCTTCTAAGGGCAAACCAGTGAAACACTTGTTGATTGGCTGCCCTTGGCAGCTATTCAACACGTGTAATAAAATACCAGAACCCCGGACCCGAACCCGGACTTTTTTGAAAAGTCCAGGTTCGGGTCCGGGTCCCGGGCACCCCAAAGTTCGGTACGGACCCGAACTTTACAGTCCGGGTTCGCTCAACTCTAATTATAATCTTTCATTTTCTGTTATATTCCCCTCTATTGTATTCTATCTTTTTCCATTCTATTCCGTCACTTCCCACTCCACCCCATTCTCCTTGGAAATTGGAAAACTATTTGAATTCGAAAATTGTTCAACTTTGAAAACTATTCGAATTCGAAAACTTTTCAAATCGATTTTAAAACGAATAAACGAAACAAATTCCGAAAACGAATTAAACAAGTGAAACAAATCTAACTAAACAAATTTATGTAAATAACGAATCGACACGAAACTAAATGAAACACATTTTTTCACTCTACACATGACCATCAGTGGATGGGGATTGCCCACTGACAAATCAGCATGTTCTTGTACCTATAGAGAGGTGTACAATGCTCAGGAAAGAGTAAAGAGGCTTCACATAGTGTAAGAGGTTTATTATAAAAAAAAACAAGGTTAACCACAAAGGGCCCTTTACTCCCTAAATCCCCTTGAGTCCCAGAGCTTTTGTTTTTTTTTTCCTTTGGAGATATCTCAGTTTCGCTCATTATACTTTTTAGCATTTGTAGTCTATTGCAACATATTTTACATCTAATTTTATTGTGGGACAGATAGGTCTTTAATTTGATTAAATTAAAATTTGGATGCATACATTTTTTTTTCTATTGGGAATAAGTAGAAAAAAATTTGGAAAAAACCTGAAAATTGTATCAAATACTTACCATAATTTACCATAATTTTCCTTTCTGTTCGCCAATTCATGGCAGTACACCTATAATAGAGCTCCGCCTCTAACTCCACCCTCAGGACCAGGGAATAGCATAAAAGAAAGACTGTAAACACCCTCCCCTCCTGGTATTCTCTGTAATAAGCTATCTACTGAACGTGGGCCTGTAAGTATTTGATACAATTGTAGCGCCCCCATAGTGTAGGTGCATTTTTCTAGCAGGGTTTTGCTAGGTGAGGTAAAATTTAGTCAGGCCTGAATGTTTTGGCTCAGGGTGGATTGAGTAGACTTGACAGATGAGGTCACCAGAACCTTCCACTTCTTTCTAGAACCCTGGAAGAGGGTTTCTGGTCAGAGAGCTGGGAGGTAGGTGGAGCCATCTGGAGTATTCTAGGGAGCCCTGACCAATCCCCAAGCAGGATTGGCAGGGGGCAGGCCTCCTTAAATACTCTGAGTCAGCCCAATCTGGGAGTTGAAGTGTCGGGTGGAAGTCTGGAGATGTAGCAGAGGCACTGTGGAGGCCTCCACCCGGGAGGTCACCCCAGTCTGGGGAGGGTGGCCTTGGGGCCTGGAGGTTCGGGTGCAGCCAGGAGTGGTGGTGATTCCTGGAGTCGCACAGGGAAACAGAACAAAGGAGGGGCTACACAGTGAGAGACTTTAAAGTGATCCACCGGTTTGGTCAGTGACAGTCTCTGGGAACTACAAGAGAAAGTGCTGGAGCAGACTGGGAAAGGAATAGTGGACAGTCTGTGGGAGCCTTGGGAGCCAGTTAAGGAAAGAAGAGTCACTGAGGAAAAGCAGGTCGATGGGACCTGGAAGAGGGATGGGAGTTGTAGTCCATCAAAGGCCCAGCTAGCACTAGTATTTTTATTACACATTCAGGGGCCCATGATCCCTGGCCTGTAATGGGTGTTCCGGAGGTTCTAATGAAAGTAGGCCTCACCATGTACTAGCCGCGGTGAAGAGATAGGAACAGAGAAGCTTGATAAATTTCTTTTCAAGTTGGAAACCAAGTGCAGTGCTGGAGAGAAGTAATGGAGCGATGATTTAATAAGTTCAGTGCTGGAGAGAGAGAACTGTAGGAGAAACGGTCAGCAAGTTGAGTGCTGAAGAGTTGTGAGTAGTGTTGAGCGAACCCGGACTGTAACGTTCGGGTCCGTACCGAACTTTAGGGTGTCCGTGGCACGGACCCGGACCCGGACATTTCAAAAATCGTTCGGGTTCGGTCCGGGGTTCTGCTATTTTACTCCACGTGTTGAGAAGCTGCAGGGCAGCCAATCAACAAGCGTTTCACTGGTTTGCCCTTAGAAGCCATCACAGCCATGCCTACTAATGGCATGGCTGTGATTGGCCGGTGCATCATGTGACCCAGCCTCTTTATAAGCTGGAGTCACAGTGCTGCAGTCACATGCTCCTTGGGTTAGTATAGGGAAAGGTAGCTGACGGCGTGAGGGACAGATTTTAGCCATTTTAAGACCTGATCCTGCATCCTGAGATAGATTACTTTACTACTGCTGTCTGTGCTGTTGCTCTGAGGACAGATAGCA
>BLSH010007402.1:97313-115086 GCA_018402905.1 Glandirana rugosa
TATTACCGACTCAGGGACACATTACCGATTCAAAAATAAAAATAGCCATTACACAGGTATTGTAGCCATTACACAGGGACTCAGCCATTACACAGGTATTGTAGCCGTTACACAGGTATTGTAGCCATTACACAGGGACTCAGCCATTATACAGGTATTGTAGCCATTACACAGGGACTCAGCCATTGCACTGGTATTGTAGCCATTACACAGGGACTCAGCCATTACACTGGTATTGTAGCCATTACACAGGTATCGTAGCTAGAACACAGGGACTCAGCCATTACACAGGTATTGTAGCCATTACACAGGGACTCACTCAGCCATTACACAGGTATTGTAGCCATTACACAGGTATCATAGCCATTACACAGGGACTCAGCCATTACACTGGTATTGTAGCCATTACACAGGGACTCAGCCATTGCACAGGGACTCAGCCATTACACTGGTATTGTAGCCATTACTCAGGTATTGTAGCCATTACACAGGTATCGTAGCCAGAACACAGGGACTCAGCCATTACACTGGTATTGTACCCATTACACAGTCACTCAGCCATTACACAGGTATTGTAGCCATTACACAGGTATCATAGCCATTACACAGGGACTCAGCCATTACACTGGTATTGTAGCCATTACACAGGGACTCAGCCATTACACAGGTATCGTAGCCATTACACAGGGACTCAGCCATTACACTGGTATTGTAGCCATTACACAGGTATCATAGCCATTACACAGGGACTCAGCCATTACACTGGTATTGTAGCCATTACACAGGTATCATAGCCATTACACAGGTACTCAGCCATTACACTGGTATTGTAGCCATTACACAGGTATCATAGCCATTACACAGGTACTCAGCCATTACACAGGTATTGTAGCCATTACACAGGTATCATAGCCATTACACAGGGACTCAGCCATTACACTGGTATTGTAGCCATTACACAGGGACTCAGCCATTACGCAGGTATTGTAGCCATTACACAGGTATTGTAGCCATTACACAGAGACTCAGCCACTTCACAGGTATTGTAGCCATTACACAGGGACTCAGCCATTACGCAGGTATTGTAGCCATTACACAGGTATTGTAGCCATTACACAGAGACTCAGCCACTTCACAGGTATTGTAGCCATTACACAGGGACTCAGCCATTACACTGGTATTGTAGCCATTACACAGGTATCATAGCCATTACACTGGTATTGTAGCCATTACACAGGTATCATAGCCATTACACTGGTATTGTAGCCATTACACAGGTATCATAGCCATTACACAGGGACTCAGCCATTACGCAGGTATTGTAGCCATTACACTGGTATTGTAGCCATTACACACAGACTCAGCCACTACACAGGTATTGTAGCCAGAACACAGGGACTCAGCCATTACACAGGTTTTGTAGCCATTACACAGGTATTGTAGCAATTACACAGGGACTCAGCCATTATACAGGTATTGTAGCCAGAACACAGGGACTCAGCCATTACACTGGTATTGTAGCCATTACACAGGGACTCAGCCATTACACAGGTATTGTAGCCAGAACACAGGGACTCAGCCATTACACTGGTATTGTAGCCATTACACAGGGACTCAGCCATTACACGGGGGCAGAGAGAACAGTGCCTTCTCTCCTCTCCTCGTCCGTGTCAGCCGGCTCTGGACCCGCCCCCGCCCACAGCACAGTGACAAGCCAATCACTGGCAGTCACTGTGCAGCCAATCAGTCAATGCATGTGCTCTGTTCAGCGCATATACATAGACTTTTCGGACCACCCACAGAGGCTGCAGGCGCCCGCAGTTGAGATGATGTGGGACACTCACTCGAGTATAAGCCGAGGGGTGCCTTTTTCAACACCACAAATGTGCTGAAAAACTCGGCTTATATTCGAGTATATACGGTAATCAATGATCATTTTTATTTCACAGATTATTCTTTTTATTTAGGTTGGTGGCCATTTTACAATTGTGGTTTATGACCGTGTGTCTCACAGTAGAGTTGCTGCTTTTAGTCATTGTGGATCATTTAGCTCAAAAATTGGGCAAACACCACGCTTACCAACCTATTGCACAAATGCCAGCTGCTAGCACAACAATTTGACAGAAAATTGTGACATTGAAAAGTGGATATACAGTGCAGCGCTTCGAATTCTAAAAAAAAAAAATATTGTATAATAAATACAAACGAAAAATCCAAGTGTAAAAGGCACTAATTAAAGTGTCCAGGTGCTTGTAAACTCTGGAAATACAGTTGTGCTCATAAGTTTACATACCCTGGCAGAATTTATGATTTTTGGCCATTTTTAAGGGAATATGAATGATAACACAAAAAAAACTTTTCTCTCACTCATGGTTGGTGTTTGGCTGAAGCCATTTATTATCAATCAACTGTGTTTATTGTTTTTATATCACAATGACAACAGAAACTACCCAAATGACCCTGATCAAAAGTTTACATACCCTGGTGATTTTGGCCTGATAACATGCACACAAGTTGACACAAAGGGGTTTGAATGGCTATTAAAGGTAACCATCCTCACCTGTGATCTGTTTGCTTGTGATAAGTGTGTATAAAAGGTCAATGAGTTTCTGGACTCCTGACAGACCCGTGCATCTTTCATCCAGTGCTGCACTGACGTTTCTGGATTCTGAGTCATGGGGAAAGCAAAAGAATTGTCAAAGGATCTACGGGAAAAGGTAGTTGAACTGTATAAAACTGGGAAGGGATATAAAAAGATATCCAAGGAATTGAGAATGCCAATCAGCAGTGTTCAAACTCTAATCAAGAAGTGGAAAATGAGGGGTTCTGTTGAAACCAAACCACGGCTCTTACGTGTATGTTCCAACAATATCACATCACAGGAGTTTTCGACGGGTCATATAATAAAACAGAATCTCTCCATAGTGTAAAACCATTGCCACAGTTTATTTAAAATGGTTAAAAACATTTACATCTCCTTTTAAAATATTGAGCCAACCAAGTATGGGGTGTCAGAGGACGTCTACAGCAGACAAAACGCGTTGGGTCTTGTTCCCCCAAGGTCACTGTGACATACTCGACGCTCAAAATTTTTAAAGGAGATGTAAGTGTTTTTAACAATTTTAAATACATTTTGGTGATGGTTTTACACTATGGAGAGATTCTATTTTATTATATGACCCGTTGAAAACTCCTGTGATGTGATATTGTTGGAACATACACATACGAGCCTCCAAGGAATACTACCTGTAGATTGGATACCCACGGAGGTCCCGGATGATGACCCAAGAGCTTCTCAGTGGAGGACATCCCAAGCACAAGTATGGGGTGTTAGAAGACGTCTACAGCAGACAAAACGCGTTGGGTCTTGTTCCCCCAAGGTCACTGCGACACACTTGATGGGCTCAATATTTTTAAAGGAGATGTAAATGTTTTTAACCATTTTAAATAAATTGTGGTATTGGTTTTACACTATGGAGAGATTCTGTTTTATTATACGACCCGTTGAAAACTCCTGTGATGTGATATTTAGAGTTGAGCGAACCCGAACTGTAAAGTTCGGGTTCATACCGAACTTTGCTGTGTTCGGGACCCGAACCCGAACTTTTGAAAAATGTTCGGGTTAGGGTTCTGGGTTCTGGTATTTTTTTTTTTCCCACTTGTTGAATAGCTGCAGGGCAGCCAATCAACAAGCGTTTCACTGGTTTGCCCTTAGAAGCCATCACAGCCATGCCTACTAATGGCATGGCTGTGATTGGCTAGTGCATCATGTGACCCAGCCTCTGTATGAGGCTGGAGTCACAGTGCTGCATGTCACATGCTCTCTGGGTAGTGTAGGGAGAGGATGCTGCTGGTGCTGTGAGGGACAGATTATTGTTATTTCCCTATCCCCATTTCTTTGTAGGGCACTTGTCCTACTCACCCCCACTTTTCTTCCTTTTGCAGCCCTGTAGCACTTTCCAGGACTTTTTTACAGCCATTTTTGTGCCCAAAAGTTCAGGTCCCCATTGATTTCAATGGGGTTCGGGGTCCGGGGTCAAGTTCGGACCGAACCCGAACACGAACTTTTCCATGAAAACCACGTACGAGCCTCCAAGGAATACTACCTGTAGATTGGATACCCAAGGACGTCCCGGGTGATGACCCTAGAGCAGTGGTTCTCAACTCCTGTCCTCGGGACCCCCCAACAGGCCAGGTTTGCAGGATAACTGAAATGCATCACAGGTGATATAATTTGCTGCTCAGTGATTGCAGTATTCTAGTCTGCATCTCCCCAAGGTAATACTTAAAATCTGGCCTGTTGGTGGGTCCCGAGGACCGGAGTTGAGAACCACTGCCTTAGAGCTTCCCATTGGAGGACATCCCAACCACAAGTGTTTTCTTTGCTGGTTTCTTACCAGTTTCTGGTAAGCACATTTATTTTCCGGTGGAGGATTTTCACCCGTTTTGACGGTCGGCACCTGTCACTTATTTCCAGAGTTTACAAGCACCGGGACACTTTAATATTAGTAGTTTGTGTTGAGCACTAGACACCTTAATTAGTGCCTTTTACACTTGAACTTTTCGTTTGTGTGTATTTATTATACAAATTGTTTTTTTTATAATTTGAAGCGCTGCACTGTATATCATCCACTGATCAATGTATAAATGACACTCAAAAAGCCTTAAAGTGCAGCGCTAGAAATATTGTTCTTAAATTCTTAAGATGAGAAGATGAAAGAAGGAGAGATCCCAGCCTGCGTGCACGAAGTGGAAGGGTTAATGTGTCACACAACACCATATGCACACCGCTCTTACCCTAGAACGTGTGACCCCCCCCTGGATAAGAGCGGTCTAAACACATTTTGTTTACTATATAGCAGGCAGGTCAGAATCCCCCATTTACCACTGTATCTCCAAACCGACTACTGTTCTCCCAGGTCCGCTCTCCAGGCAGGCAAAGACCCCTCAGATGAGCCACCATAAGGGAACAAAAGGGCCTCACATAGCATAATATTGCTAAAAACTGGTTTATTGTGGTTAAAAATTAGTACACTCACATGGAATCCACGATCAACAGGGATGTATGGCGTTCCGCCAGTAACAAAGATGGCTGCGCAGTAGCGTAATGGGCGTGCGTGCATGGCTCCGACCAGTTTCTGACATCTGACGTCATCAGGGGCCTCTGATGACGTCAGATGTCAGAAACTGCTCGGCCATCTTTGTTCCTGGCGGAACGCCATACATGCCTGTTGATCGTGGATTCCAGGGGAGAAGCTTTTCATCTGTCCTGCCTGCTATATAGTAAACAAAACGTGTTTAGACCGTTCTTATCCAGGGGGGGTCACACGTTCTAGGGTAAGAGCGGTGTGCATATGGTGTTGTGTGACACATTAGCCCTTCCACTTCGTGCACGGAGGCTGGGATCTCTCCTTCTGTCATCTTCTCATCTTAAGAACTTAAGAACAATATTTCTAGCGCTGCACTTTAAGGCTTTTGGATGTTTATGTGTTTTCCGGTGTAGGACATTGTGCAAAGCTGCTAAAACTGCTGTCAACATTTACTGTGTTTTTTGATTTTAGTTGCGCGGATTTTGGATTTTGATTTCATAAATGACACTAGTAGGGGATTGACTGTGTTCCCTGGGTGCGTTCTAACTGTAGGGGGGGGATGGGCTGGCAGTGACATCACAGAGATCGCTGTTCCCGATCACTGGGAACAGAAGATCTCTGTCATATCCCCTGGCAGAATGGGGATCCGCCTTGTTTACATAGTCAGATCCCCTTCTGCCTCGGTACTAGTTGATCGCGGGTCGCTGGCGGACATCGAGTCCACCCGACCCGCAGCGAGCCCGCCTGCAACGGCGCATGCCGAGAGGCGGCTGGTCGGCAAGTGGTTAATAAATAGAAAAAAAAATGGTGTTACGCCTCGTGAACCTACGCTTTAAAATTGCGCGCGCTCTTGGAATGGCGACAAACGATGGTACTTAAAAATCTCTATAGGCCGCATTTTAAACATTTTTACAGGTTACCAGTTTAGAGTTACAGAGGAGGTCTAGCACTAGAATTATTGCTCTCGCTCCAACATTCGCGGCGATACCACATATGCGTGCGCAACTTTTGTGTGGGGGGCACTTTCAATTTTTTTTTTTCTAATTTACTTTATTTTTTTTTTTTTACACTGTCCCTTTATTTATTTATCTATTTTTTAATCACTTTGATTCCTATTACAAGGAATGCAAACATCCCTTGTAATAAGAAATAAGGGGGACAGGTCCTCTTTATGGAGAGATCTTTGGTCAAAAAGACACCAAATCTCTCCTCTACCTTTAAAAACAAAAGATAAAATCCTCCAAGACCTCCAAGGCCAGAGAGGTAATCAGAGTCGATCTAAATCTTGCCTCTGTGAAAAGCTGGCCGCACCATCGGATTGTTTCTCGGGGCGCCGGTGAAAATGGTAAACGAGAGAAACCCCAGTGGGGGAGGACATTCCCTCCTGCTGCTTCGGAAAGCGATCCAGTGGCTAATGAGCCAAGCGGGTAGCATTGCTAAGAAAGCCAGGCACCGGCTGAAAAAAAAAAAAGATACCAGGGCTGATAGTTTCCATCGTAGCCATAACTTCGGTAAACTACTTATATATACTGTACATATTGTGGTCAGCAAGTGGAGAACCCCATTGAAGTCTATGGGATGGAGTTGAGGCTGGGACTTCCATTTGTAGGGCTAGTAAGCAAGCTAGTGTTGAACAAAAGGTCTGGGAATCCATGAACTGGCATGGGGGGCATGTACCAATACCAAAAAAAAAAAATTAAAACAAAAAATCTCTCCCTACATAGAAGTATCCAATATCCATTGTTTGCAATTATTGTCTCGGGACCCAGGAAAAGGCTGCGTTATAGGTTGTAATACCGTCACAACGCCTGGGGTCAGGTGACAGGTGCGCACCGCTGGAGTGTGAATCGCACCAAGGGTTGCAAAGCGCACCACAAAGGTTGTGGACCTATGGCTGATCGCTGCTAATGAGTCCCGGTTGATACGGGAAGAGGAGCAGGGACACTGAAACACAGGGAGCTAGTGCATCGGTTTCCCCAGGGCGGGGAATCTAAGAGCCAGTGGGTGTTTGCCAGAGCCTCTAGTGGTGAGGATGGATTTGGCTGCAACTGGATCCAGGTCGCGGCCCCCCGGGGTCCCCTAGCTCACGCTCGGCTGGCTACAGGTGGAAGAGAGGAAGCAGCAGCGCCAAAACAGAAAGAATAGTCAGGAGGTAATAGCAAAGGGTCAGGGCCACAAGCAGACAGGAGAAGCAGAGAACAAGCTGAAGATCGGGAGAACAGGCAGGCTGGGATAGTCAGACAAGCCAAAGATCGGTACACGGAATAAGACTCAGAGCAAATGATAGGGACAACATCACACGAAGCCAAACACAGACAAACGTTAATCAGCAATGCAGGCTTGCATTGTCAGGAGTTATATCCTGTTCCCAGTTAGGGCCTGGGGTGGAGACCAGCTGAGGAGGGCCTACTAAAGCACACAGGTGAGGGAGGCCTCGCCTTTAACTGGACAGTCAGGTAGGCAACAGATAAGACATGAATATTTGCTGTAGTTTCAGGATAAATACCAAGGATCAGCAAATGTCCTCAAGAATAGTGAGAAGAGAACAACAAATGACCATAGAGTAGTAACCCTAAAACATCCAATTTAATGCATGTATAGTATACTTGCAAGTATCACAAGCATAAAGCGCCTCACCGCTGTACACTGGCGGGCGTGATGACGTCATAGGCCGCTGGCCCCAACCAACGCGTTTCGCCTGCAAATGGGACTGATTCATGCTATTTTTGTATAAATAAATAACTTTTATTTATACAAAATAAATACTTTTATTAATTTTGAAAATAAAATAGAAAAGAAAAAAAAAAAGAAAATAATAATAATAAAATAAAACAAGAAATAAAATAGAAAATAGCCTAAAACCATTCAATTTTGCACCTATTCAGGACAAATGTCCATGTAGATTCATAAGATGAAGAGCTATGCAGTTTTTAAAATAAATCATGTTACTTTTCCCTGCATTGGCATAGCTCAGATTCACATTAATAATTGAATTTTGTTGTATGTTGTAAACCCAGGAATAGTTTTATTGTGTGTTATTAAAATAAATATATATATATTCAAAAAATCATAAAAGGAAAAAATAATAAAAACATACCGACATAAAAGTACCAGCAAACAAAACATATTATTAGGGTAATGAAGTCGGCTGGAAAGCGAAGGTATAGATTTGGTGTTTGGTATTCTGCAGGGCGGCTGAAGCAAAGCAAAGAAAGTTTCGGCTCAGCGTGAGGCTAATGAACGATTTAATTGCAGATTTATTCTAAATTGTGATAGAAACTCATTTATTCCCGGAAGGAAATGCCGTCCTGTGTCTGTAATGGCTCAGAGCTATAGCATAGACTACGGTTCTGTTCCGCTTAGTTATAGCTGTGCCTACAGTTCCCCCCAGCAATCAACTCAATTTGACCAAAAGCATCATAGAAAATGTTTACAACCCGAAGAAACAAAAAGTCAAAAAGTGAAAAAAAAAAGTTTTGTAGGCCGTTGTGCTTTAAATTTATACAAAAGTTAATTTGCAGTCTTGCACAGCTGTAGAGGCTCAGCAAGTCAGACAGAGCCCACCTCATTTCCTAGGTTGGAGGATATCCAGCGCCAATCGCAGTCTTTCCTCCCCGGCCTGACCGTCCCTGGCCGGCCCCCTTTCATTTAGCGGACTTCAGTTCTTTTAATCTTGGAGGCTCAGCATCACATTTGGGCGTTGTCTAGGGGCGTCTGAATGCAAATGCAGTCTTCCCAGGAACGCCCACTCCTCCAGACTGACACCCACCCATCAAGGCATTATGACAATTGCATAATTCCTCCCGAGAGCCAGCCCACTGCTTACATCGGGGTTGAGGGACCTTCATGAGCAGCAGGAGAGTGGTGGACAAAAGCATACTCACATGCCCAGCAAAACTATTGGTGTTCTGTAGGGATCCACCACTCCCCTTATGCTTACCAGTCCCGTGCTGCCATCTTCTTCTCTGATGTTATTAGGAGATGGTTGTCTCTTCTGGGTTCTTGCAGTCGGCCCCCTTATGATGTGAATGTGCTGGGTGCCTCAATCGGGGGGTGGCTGTCTCTTCTTGGCCCTTGCAGCTGGCTGCAGGGGCTGGCTGCAACAACCTAGAAGAGACAGTTGGCTCCCAATGACGCCAAAGAAGAAGATGGCAGCACAGGACCAGGTGAGCAGCAACAGAGCAGTGAACAAGAAATATACTCACATACCCAGCAAATCTAAAGGTCTCCTGGATCCACTGTTCCACTGCTGCTTACTTGGTCCTGCACCATTTTCTTCTTTTGTGACAATGTAGGGAGCCGGATGTCTCTTCTGGTTTCTTGCAGCTCGCCCCCTGATGATGAAAATGCTCAGTGGCTCCCTCATGATGTAGATGTGCAGTGGCGCATCATTAGGGACCGACTGTCATTTTCTGGTTCCTGTGGCCGTCCCTCTGATGATGAAAATGCTCAGTGGCTCCCTCATGATGCAGATGTGCAGTGGCGCATCATTAGGGGCCAACTGTCATTTTCTGGTTCCTGTGGTCGTCCCTCTGATGATGAAAATGTTCAGTGGCTCCCTCATGATGTAGATGTGCAGTGGCGCATCATTAGGGGCCGACTGTCATTTTCTGGTTCCTGTGGCCGCCCCTCTGATGATGAAAATGCTTAGTGGCTCCCTCATGATGTAGATGTGCAGTGGCACATCATTAGGGGCCGACTGTCATTTTCTGGTTCCTGTGGCCGCCCCTCTGATGATGAAAATGCTTAGTGGCTCCCTCCTGATGTAGATGTGCAGTGGCACAATATTAGCGGCCAACTGTCATTTTCTGGTTCCTGTGGCCATCCCTCTGATGATGAAAATGCTCAGTGGCTCCCTCATGATGTAGATGTGCAGTGGCGCATAATTAGGGGCCAACTGCCATTTTCTGGTTCCTGCGGCCGTCCCTCTGATGATGCCGCCACCGGGGGGGGGGGGGGGAGAGCTGCTGGAACCCAGAACAGACAACCAGCAGCCTATGATCTCAGAGAAGAAGATTGTGGCACAGGAATGGGTGAGGATCAGTGGGAAAATACATACATGCCAGTGAATCCTGGTGTGCTGTAGTTATCTGCTGCTTACCTGGTCCTGCAATGCCATCTTCTTCTCTGACGTCATTGGGAGACAGATGTCTCTTCTATGTTTTTGCAGCTGCCCTTCTCATGATACATCTAGGGCAGTGGTTCTCAACTCTTATCCTCGGGACCCACTAACAGGCCAGGTTTGCTGCTCGGTGATTGCAGTATTCTAGTCTGCATCTCCCCAAGGTAATACTTAAAATTTGGCCTGTTGATGGGTCCTGAGGACCGGAGTTGAGAACCACTGATCTAGGGGCAGCTCCAAGAACCAGGAAGAGGCAGCTGGTTTAGGGTTGCCATCTCATCCCTTTGAGGCTTGGTTCACACTGCTGCGGTGCAAATTTTCTGCGAATTTAATACGATTGCGATGCAAGTTTTTTCAGTTCAGACACAAGTGCAATTTCTACATGTGTTGGTGCGAATCTACTGCAAAGCTGTAGCTGGAGTTGGAGGGGGAAGCTCTCGCAGTGATGTGAATGGGAGATTGCGTTTTCAATCCGTGTTCTATTGTACTCTGTGGAGCTGAATTCGCAACGCATAGCATCGCACACGGGTCAAACTTGCACAGGACCCTTTTTTTTCACGGATTAGATTCGCAACACATCAATGTGAACTGCCCTGATAGAACCCTATGTTATTGGTGATGACTTGCGAATTTAATCTATCGCAACGGCTTAAATTCGCAGTAGAGTTCGCAGCAGTGTGAACCAAGCCTAAAACTGAACACATATGAATTACACAGATTCTGAGGCTGATTGAGGTGGTAATTAAACTCACTTGGTGCCTCATCTGCATTAAATTAGCCACAGAACCTGTGAAATCCATATGCGTTTGGGTTTAAAGGGATGAGGTGGCAACCCTAAGCTGGCTCCCAATGACATTGGAGAAGATGGGCCAGGTCAACAGCAGATCCCTAGGGCACACCGTACCATGGAGCATGTGCAGGGGAGTATCCTGAAGCCACCTAGGATGCGTAATGTAGGTACCCCAGGAAGCTGCTGGCATTCTCACATCATTACAGGGGAGGGATGGCCAGGGGGCAGGGTGGCAATTGCCCCCCAGGCCACCCTAACTTACATTCAAAATGGCTGATGGTCGCTGCCCTTTCAAACTTTTTTCTTCTTGTGGAGGAAGGAAGCAGGGGCCAGGGGTGCAGCCACCAACTAACTGCAGGCAAAGGGGGGGTGGGGAGGAGGACACCCATGGGCACTGGCGAGCCTGCATTGATGGGCACAGATCAGGTTGCGTTTGATAGGCACTGGTGAGGCTGCATTGATGGGCACTGGTGCGGCTGCATTGATGGGGCTGCATTGGTGGGCACTGATGAGGCTGCATTGGTGGGCACTGATGAGGCTGCATTGGTGGGCACTGATGGGGCTGCATTGATGCATTATTTTTGTTAAACCTCCTTTGTTGCTATTAACATTAAATTATGTTACCACATTGTATCATATTTGTCTTGCTTCATAACGTCAATGTCCGTTATAATACCAGGTGGGCATGGATGGTGAGCTGATTCGGTGGTTCAATGGGCCACTTGACTGGACTTGCCCCCCAGGCCTAAGGCTGCCAGCCCTCCCCTGCATCATTATCACCTAGTTAACTATCCAAGGTACGGAAAGCAAAAGTCCTTGGCAACCTTTGTGTCCTCTGCCCATATTTCCCATCTAAACTTTGCAATTTCTCTGTAGTATGCCTTTAAATTATAACTCCATGAAACATCTGGACTCCCGAAAAATGCAGAGCAGGTAAAACCTTCAACTTTCCTGACCCTGCAAGTTTTTCCTTTAGTCAGTCCTTTTTATGCCAATACATTTTCAGACGTGGAGGTCAGGCTGGTGCATTGGGGATATAGAATGGCATAATTTGGCCAATGTCCACGTCTTTATTGTTTCAAAAGAACAGATGAAAAAAATGGTTAACATAAGGCCAGATCTGCTTTTTATTCTTAGGTGAGGTAATGCACAGAACGCTTTCATCACGCAACACTCAGCATTGCATAGCAAGGCGTAGAAGACTCTTTGTGGACTTAATTACCGATATCGCAAAGCCAAAGCAAACACTAGCGTGGTACTTAAAAATAAATTCCATTTCATTTTACCAGTATAGATGAATGATGTTGGAAATGGTAACCGATACTCACAATTTACCTTTGGCGATCTTTGGATTGATATAGCAGTTTAGTTAACGTAGTGAAAACAGCGAATAGCTCAGTGCACGGGGTCAGTAGGGCTCCAACAAGCACATTATTTGTAGGGCATCACAATGAAGGGCGTGGTTGGGCGATTTGGGAACCCTCTTTGGAAATCATGTTTTGTTGAGATGTTCCTGGCATGATCTACTGAGACAGTGCTGCTCAATTACATTCACCAGCTAACAGGCTTTCTTACTTACAGTCGTGCTCATAAGTTTACATACCCTGGCAGAATTTATGATTTCTTGGCCATTTTTCAGGGAATATGAATGAGAACACAAAAACGTTTCTTTCACTCATGGTTGGTGTTTGGCTGAAGCCATTTATTATCAATCAGCTGTGTTTACTCTTTTTATATCATAATGACAACAGAAACTACGCAAATGACCCTGATCAAAAGTTTACATACCCCAGCTCTTAATACCGTGTGTTGCCCCCTTTAACATCAATGACAGCTTGAAGTCTTTTATGGTATTTGTGGATGAGGCTCTTTATCTTCTCAGATGGTAAAGCTGCCCATTCCTCAGTTCCTGGAAATTCTTGGGCTGTCTTGCATGATCTGCATGTTTGAGATCTCCCCAGAGTGGCTCAATGATATTGAGGTCAGGAGACTGAGATGGCCACTCCAGAACCTTCACTTTATTCTGCTGTAGCCAATGACAGGTCGGCTTGGCCTTGTGTTTTGGATCATTGTCATGTTGGAATGTCCAAGTCCCATGTGCAGCTTCCTGGCTGATGAATGCAAATGTTCCTCCAGTATTTGTTGATAACCGCATTCATCTTGCCATCAATTCTGACCAAATTTCCTGTGCCTTTGTAGCTCACACATCCCCAATACATCAGCGATCCACCTCCGTGTTTTACAGTAGGAATGGTGAACCTTTTATCATAGGCTTTGTTTACTCCTCTCCAAATGTAGTGTTTATGGTTGTGGCCAAAAAGCTCAATTTTGATCTCACCACTCCAAATGACTTTGTGGCAGAAGGTTTGAGTCTTGTCTCTGTGCTGTTTGGCGTATTGTAAGCGGGATACTTTGTGGCATTTGCATAGTAATGGCTTTCTTCTGGTGATTCGACCATGCAGCCCATCTTTCTTCAAGTGCCTCCTTATTGTGCATCTTGAAACAGCCACACCACATGTTTTTAGAGAGTCCTGTATTTCCCCTGAAGTTATTTGTGGGTTTCTCTTTGTATCCTGAACAATTTTCCTGGTAGATGTGGCTGAAATTTTAGTTGGTCTACCTGGCCGTGGTTTGGTTTCAACAGAACCCCTCATTTTCCTCTTCTTGGTTAGAGTTTGAACACTGCTGATTGGCATTCTCAATTTCTTGGATATCTTTTTTATATCCCCTTCCTGTTTTATACAGTTCAACTACCTTTTCCCGCAGATCCTTTGACAATTCGTTTACTTTCTCCATGACTCAGAATCCAGAAACGTCAGTGCAGCACTGGATGAAAGATGCAAGGGTCTGTCAGGAGTCCAGAAACTCATTGACCTTTTATACACACACACTAATTACAAGCAAACAGATCACAGGTGAGGATGGTTACCTTTAATAGCCATTCAAACCCCTTTGTGTCAACTTGTGTGCATGTTATCAGGCCAAAATCACCAGGGTATGTAAACTTTTGATCGGGGTCATTTGGGTAGTTTCTGTTGTCATTATGATATAAAAAGAGTAAACACAGTTGATTGATAATAAATGGCTTCAGCCAAACACCAACCACGAGTGAAAGAAATGTTTTTGTGTTCTCATTCATATTCTCTGAAAAATGGTCAAGAAATCATAAATTCTGCCAGGGTATGTAAACTTATGAGCACAACTGTATAATTATAGACCTCTCCCTGCCATAATTCCTGATTCTGCTTCCTTCCACCTGGGGGTTTTAGGTTTCCACCAAACTTTGTGTCTCCCAGCTCCTCCTGATACATTCTCAATAGTAAAAATGCAACAGGTACGGTAGGAGCTCCTAATAAAGGGCAACACAGGTGTGGAAACTCGCAAATTCAGTGCAGGGATGGTGCAAGCCCTTTAAAAAAGCAGGAGTGCAGACCCAGAAAGTTTGTGCAGGTATCAGGCCTTATTATGGGCACAGCAGATGTTCGAACCCTAGAACTCAACACAGGGAAGGTGGGAGCTCCTAATAATAAGCACAACAGGGGTGCAGACATGTAGACTCAACATAGGGATGGTGGGAACCCCCATAATGGGCATAGTAGGTCTGCAGACCCAAGAACTCAGCACATGGATGGTGGGAGCACTTCATAATGGGCAAAATAGGTGTGCAGACTTGGAAACTCAGACAGAGATTAAGCTAACTCCTTACAATGGGAAAAGCAGAGAGTTGCAGACCCAAGAATTCAACATAGGGAAGGCAGGAACTCCCATAATGGGCACGGCAGGTGTGCACACCCAGGAACTCAGCACAGGGATGGTGGGACCTCCTCATAATGGGCACAGCAGGTGTACAGACCCAGGAACTTAGCACAGGGATGGTGAGAACCCCTCATAATGGGCACAGCGGGTGTACAGACCCAGGAACTCAGCACAGGGATGGTGGGACCTCCTCATAATGCGCACAGTAGGGGTACAGACCCAGGAACTCAGCGCAGGGATGGTGGGAACCCCTCATAATGGGCACAGAAAGTGTGCACACCCAGGAACTCAGCACAGGGATGGTGGGACCTCCTCATAATGATCACAGCAGGTGTACAGACCCAGGAACTCAGCACAGGGATGGTGGGAGCCCCTCATAATGGGCACAGAAAGTGTGCACACCCAGGAACTCAGCACAGGGATGGTGGAACCTCCTCATAATGATCACAGCAGGTGTACAGACCTGGGAACTTAACACAGGGATGGTGGGAACCCCTCATAATGGGCACAGCAGGTGTACAGACCCGGGAACTCAGCACAGGGATGTTGGGGGGGCCCTCATAATGGGCACAGCGGGTGTACAGACCCATGAACTCAGCATGGGGATGGTGAGAACTCCTCATAATGGGCACAGCAAGTGTGTAGACAAGGAACTCAGCCTAGAGTCCCCAAGGGGTTCAGAATCTACTAAACACTGAAATATCAGTTTTGGGCGGACTGACCCTCTAAAAATGTATAGGAAAGTTGTTAGTGTAACTGTAGGATGTGTGCAGGAAGGGGATAAGAAGAGGAGCCCACATTGAAGTGACAGTTTGGAGCGGCTCTAATGTAAAAGTCCTGGCAAAAAAAACATTCCCTATGCCTGGTGCAGATGATGAGATTACCGGATGAATGATTGTCTGTTAATCTCATATGGAAAATTAAGAAGTTACTAAAATTACGAAAATTCTCCAACAACAGAACAAAAATTCGGAAGTGATGTAATATTTTGTATTTGTTCTGTATTTTCGGATGAAAACTGTGCTGAATAAAAGAAAACCCTACGATCTGTATGATACGAGAAACATTTTTTGATTCCGGTCTGTAAAATTAACTGTAAAATACTGCTAGCATAACTACCTGAAACCTCTTTGTATTATCTCCTACAGCTCCTGCACAGCAGATAGCAGAATGGGAGTGGGCACAGCATAGTACTGTCATGGTTCAAGCATGGTTGGCTTACGGGGTTTGGGGGTGAAAAGGACAACCTCAGCAATTCAGTGACTCTCATTCAAAGACCAATGAACAACCTGGATTTACCATGTTTTCAGGCAATGCTAGAAGCAGTGGCGGCTGGTGGTATATTTTTTTGGGGGGGGTGATCCACCCATTGCTGCCCCCCCCCCCCCCCGGACGGTCGTTAGGGTCAAAGGCACCCACCTCCGGTCGGTTGGTCGATCACCAGCCCTGCACCTACCCCCATCTAGGTCCTTCCTCCGGGCAGCGGGCGGCGTCTCCTCCTCCTGGTGCTTCATGGCAGCTTCCCCTGTGTCTCCTCCCTCCTCCTCCTCGGCAGCCAATAGGATTGCTTCTCCTCTCGCCCACTTGGGTGACGGGTCTCAGCACCCGCTTCCTGATTGGCCGGGAGGAGAGTCAGGAAGACAATAATGAATATTAATTTGCTATTGTCACACAACTGGGTGGGCTCAGGGCGCAGTGGTCTAACCCCGCTCCCCCCCCCCCCCCCCCCCCACCCTTTTTTGAAGTCTATTAGAACCTCTGGCTTCTAAAAACCAAAAAAAAAAATCCCATTGGAATCCATGCGTCTGGTGCCCTGCATGTACAGTAGATTGGGGGGGGGGGGGGAGCGGTGCCCCTGCGCCCTGCATTACGGGCTAGAAGGAATTTAAAGAAGAATTCCAGGTATTACATTGATCCAGCTTGGTTCAATGTAACTATGCATATACCATACCCGGGTTCCATGCTGCCCTGCTGCGTTTATCAATGAATGCAAAAGCGTTCTCTGATTGGATGAGGTGGGGAGTCTGGGCGGTGATGTCACGCTCTCCACCTTATTCAATCAAAGAATGCTTTGCATACATTGAGAAAATACAAAGCCTTCACTGAATGGAGCCAGTGTCAAGTGGGTGACCTCCTATGCCAGGGATATGCAATTAGCGGACCTCCAGCTGTTGCAAAACTACAAGTCCCATCAAGCCTGTTTCTGGGTGTCATGCTTCTGGCTGTCAGAGTCTTGCTATGCCTCATGGGACTTGTAGTTCTGCAACAGCTGGAGGTCCGCTAATTGCCTATCCCTGTCCTATGCTCACAATGCAGCAGGGTAGCCGCTTGGTACAGGACCTGGAAGCAAGTGGAGATCACTGGAGTAGTGGTGTCCAGGGCCGCCATCAGGGGGGTACAGGCAGTACTGTTGTAAGGGGCCCCAGTGTCCCAAGGGGCTCTTACAACAAAGACTTTAGCAGTCTTTAACATTGGAGTCCATTTAAGGGGGGCACCCGGTTTGGGGCCTCCAGCACCTATGGTTCAGCCGTACCGGTTCCCCAAAGTGACCAGTCATTGACCGGCAATTATGGGGTGAATTTCGGACTTAACACTGGAGTCTATGGGAGGGGCACACCCGGTTTGGGGACACCGTTCTCCCGAAACATAGGCGATAAAAATACCAAACTCGGGTCACATGGAGAGGGCCCCCTTGACCACAACTGGTCCAAGTTTGAGACCTCCAGCACCTATGGTTCAGTGCGAGGCCCTATTGCAAGCATCAGGTGAGGCTGTGCTGCCTGTGCACTGTTTTTTTTTTAGCCCCTTGGATCCAACGCTAGCATGCATTGCACACTTCACTTCACTTGAGTGGCTCATGCTTGGCAGGCAACACCTGGTGAGTGTGGCAGGGTGTATAATTCCTACTGCTGCTGCAACATGTGTACACCCCTGGCCAGTGGGCAGATGTGGTGGCATGGCCAGTGGGCGGGCCCTGGGGAATGGGGGAATGTTGGTGGTCAGACCGGGGGCCCA
>BLSH010007499.1:0-11235 GCA_018402905.1 Glandirana rugosa
CCTGTGATGCTGAGCTGTATACTCCTGACACAATATGTGGAATACAGGGGACGGAGTGGGTGGATTATATAAGGGGAGGGGCTTATTAGAAGTAGGAGGGGTCAAAAGGAAAGGTGGGGCCTGGCGCCCCCCCATCCAAAAATTTCACCAGCCGCCACTGCCGGCCGGTCAGTTTAGGTGGATGGCCATGTCTTAGTAGGGTTGCAGTTGTGCCACACTCTTTCCATTTTCTGATGATGGATTGAACAGAGCTCCGTGAGATGTTCAAAGCTTGGGAGATTTTTTTATAGCCTAACCCTGCTTTATACTTCTCCACAACTTTATCCCTGACCTGTCTGCTGTGTCCCTTGGCCTTCATGATGCTGTTTGATCACTGAGGTTCTCTGAGGGAGAGAAACCTACAAACCTACAAACCTCTGAGGACTTCACAGAACAGCTGTATTTATACTGAGATTAAATGACACACAGGTGACTCTATTTACTAATTAGGTGACTTCTGAAGGCAATTGGTTCCGGTAGATTTTAGTTGAGGGTATCGGAGTAAAGGGGGCTGAATACAAATGCCCCCACATTTTTCACAGATTTATTTGTATCATTTATCATTTTCCTTCCCCTTCACAATTATGAGCCACTTTGTGTCGTCTATCACATAAAATCCCAATAAAATACATTTACGTTTTTGGGTGTCACATGACAAAATGTGGGGAATTTCAAGGGGTATGAATACTTTTTCAAGGCACTGCATACAAACACCGATCATAAACTGAAATATTAATAAGCGAATACCTATCGCTCAATAACCCATAAGCAGCTATACTGTACATCACAGATTGAAATAACCATTTACTGTACATATTGTAAAAATGCTCTAAAGTCCAGGTTTGAGTAAATCCAATATCTTCAAATATGATAATTAGGTATATCTTCCCGCCATCGAAAAACAGCGGTCAGAATTAAAACGGTGTGTTTAGTGTGTAATTCTGGTTGAATCTGTTTTATTTCAGTGAATTAGTACAATTTTCAAATGCTCATTACTAAACCCTAAATCTGACTTGTATAATGCACATATCTCTACAGGGTGGGCCATTTATATGGATACACCTTAATAAAATGGGAATGGTTGGTGATATTAACTTCCTGTTTGTGGCACATTTGTATATGTGAGGGGGGAAACTTTTCAAGATGGGTGGTGACCATGGCGGCCATTTTGAAGTCGGCCATTTTGAATCCAACTTTTGTTTTTTCAATAGGAAGAGGGTCATGTGACACATCAAACTTATTGGGAATTTCACAAGAAAAACAATGGTGTGCTTGGTTTTAACGTAACTTTATTCTTTCATGAGTTATTTACAAGTTTCTGACCACTTATAAAATGTGTTCAATGTGCTGCCCATTGTGTTGGATTGTCAATGCAACCCTCTTCTCCCACTCTTCACAAACTGATAGCAACCCCGCAGGAGAAATGGCTCCCAAGGTCTCCCGATCTGACCCCCTTAGACTTTTATCTTTGGGGTCATCTGAAGGCAATCGTCTATGCTGGGAAGATACAAGATGTGCAGCACCTAAAACTACGGATACTGGAAGCCTGTGCTAGCATTTCTCCTGCGGTGTTGCTATCAGCGTGTGAAGAGTGGGAGAAGAGGGTTGCATTGACAATCCAACACAATGGGCAGCACGTTGAACACATTTTATAAGTGGTCAGAAACTTGTAAATAACTCATGAAAAAATAAAGTTACGTTAAAACCAAGCACACCATTGTTTTTCTTGTGAAATTCACAATAAGTTTGATGTGTCACATGACCCTCTTCCTATTGAAAAATCAAAAGTTGGATTCAAAATGGCCGACTTCAAAATGGCCACCATGGTCACCACCCATCTTGAAAAGTTTCCCCCCTCACATATACTAATTTGCCACAAACAGGAAGTTAATATCACCAACCATTCCCATTTTATTAAGGTGTATCCATATAAATGGCCCACCCTGTACATTGAATCGACTTGGAAATAGTATTTATTCCAATATCATTAAGGCTAGGGAGTTTTTCGGCAAACATTTTGTTCTAGGTCCAGACAACAAATGTTGCTTAGTTGGGTCGAAACGATGTGGCTTTGTCATGATGAGATATTTAACCATTAAAGGAGAAGTACGGGCAAAGCTGGTTTGGCTGTACTTCTCCTATGGATCACAGGCTTGCAGTCCGATCGGCAGTCCTGTGACCCGTTTTCTGCAGACAGCGGGCTGATGAAGCCTGCTGTAAAAATAAACAAAAAGTGTAGCGCTAAAAAATATGTGACATAATATGCAAAATAGGTGAGCAATCGAAGAGACACAAATATTCAAATATATCATCAAAAATACTTCCTGAATCAATTAGTGGCATAATGTGTAAAAAATGTTCAAAAAATAATCAAAAATCGTTCGTAAACGTGTAAATTGTGCAAAAAAAAAAAGCAAAGTTCACCTGAGCTCAGCAACGTGAATCTAGTTGATCCAAATCCAATAGAAAGCATAACATTATCCAATCATGTGACAGGGTGGACTCTTACCAGATAAGTTGGACCCTCTCGATCATACAACCGGAGGGTCTATCAGGCTTTTGTGGTCTTCCGCCACAGGGGTCAAGTTGTACTCTCCACTGGGTACTCCAGGTAGATGTCCTCAGGATAAGATGGATATAACTCCTCCGATCCAATCAATCATATAAGCGAGGCCTTAGAGCCCTCTCAAGAGGTACATGCGGAGAAAAATATAGACGCCCCTCTTGGTGCAATAAAATCACCACTTTATTGAAGGTAGGTGAATGTACAAAAAGGTAAAGCCGGCAATACACATAAAATCCAGATAAAAAATAACTGCGATAGGAGCACGGTCCTCCCTCTACGCGTTTCGTCTGCATATACATCCCCTTTTTTACACATTATGCCACTAATTGATTCATGAACTATTTTTGATGATATATTTGAATATTTGTGTCTCTTCGATTGTTCGCCTTTTTTGCATATTATGTCACATATTTTTTAGCGCTACACTTTTTGTTTATTTACACCTTTAGCATTAATTGGTCTAACGCAATGTATGCCGCTCAATTCCCCTTTTGCGCATTAATTCCTTTTTCTGAAGCCTGCTGTAGGATGAGGTCAAAGAGCCAATCCAGGCTCTTGAAAGATCACAAGTATATGGTCGGGATCCGCCTACATGCCTTGACCGGCACCCGGCTCAGCTTCTCAGCGAGCTGCCGAGAGCCTGAGCCGGCCGCTCCCGCCCCCTCCACAGCCCAGAGCTCCCGTGAGTGATGAGGGGGGCAGAGCAGACGCCGGTGGCTGACAGTCCCCAGCTCTCTGCTCAGGCAGTGTTTGATCGCTCGGTTGCTCGGTCTTAGAGGCAGCGGGAGACAAATGCAGCATCGGATCGATGCTGCATCCACCTAGGTAAGTATGATTTTGAGAAAAAACGATCCCCATACTTCTCTTTTAAAGCAGTATTAAAACCAAAAGCAAACATTTATTACATTGCAGCTTACCGATTCTTAGATGTGGTGGTTGTTTGCATTTTAGTTTCTATGCTTTCTTTCCTTTATTTTTATCTGGTGATCCTGCCAGTAAGTCTTTTGTTTTTTCAACAGAACAAGCTCTCCTGGAAATGTATCAGTATAGTGTTTGAGACAAACCATTGACCACTGACAGGGGTGCTTACAATTGTAGTGCTTACCTCTGCAGGAGCCGCTTGAGTTTATGGGTTGTCTGTTCTGCCAGGACTCTTTAAACTTCTTGGTCCCCATCTGACACACCTGGTTATAGATTGAAGGCCGCTGACACCTGTGTAACGTAAGCGTCAGTATGCTACCACACCATATCAGTATCCAGGAAATAGACCGCAGACTGCTGGATGTTAGATAATGTAAGTATATTGTAAAAAGGCAAGTCAAGCACAATGCATACACCAGTACCCAAGCCATTGGACATGTTTAAAGATGCTGAACTAAGGAAGGGGAACGCTGGCCTATAATATGGCAATGACCTATACTCCAACAAGGCATGCCAAATTTTAACTGGTAAAAACGGTAAGAAATATAATGGCTTTAGCTAACCCGAGGAAAGGTCCTTGAGTGCACTCTGTGCATACAGCCATAATAGTGGGTGGGTGTATGCGTTTCCGACAAGGGATACTCCTGGAGGTGACTATACAGTACCTGGCGCCTATTTAGCAGTACTAAGCCAAGTATCGCTGGGGCCTGTCTGTAAGGTGGTGCACATGAATCTGTCCCTTTAAGACTCTACACAATGGATGGCTGATGGGCTGTCACATAAGGAGTAGTCTCCATTGGCATTAACTGTGGGTAGTAAGGGGCTAAAGGATAAGTTCCCCTTTTATAAAAAAAATAATAATAAATGCACTTCTTTTTTGCAGACTCTCAATACACTGTCTGCCTGTACCTTCAATACAGGCAGGCAGGTATTGGATTGTGGGGAGAATCATTCAAATATGAGGACACTTACCTCTGCCCTTGCAGTTCATTTAGAACCACAAGCCATCAGGTACGATGGTCAGTGGTAGTTGTACTTCATTCATTCACAAAACTCTGCAAATGAATGATGGGGCTGTGGGGGCTGAGCCTTGCACAGCCACACTGTTTTTGAATTGTGACAGTGGGTGCAAGGAGAGGGTCCTCTGCCCGCTGTCACAGGAAGAGGGGGGTCGGTTGGAGAGAATGCAGGAGCAGGAACACATTACACCCTAAATATGGGTGGAACATGTAACATGTTCCAAAGGTGAACTTAGCCTTTAAGCATGGTTGTTCTGCTCAGCACTCCTGGTAAGCAATGGATTAGGTCCAGTACACCAGGTGGTCTGTTGTCCCAGAAGCATCAGTCTCCATGATCAGGTCCTCATGGTCAGGTCCCCATGGTAAGGTCCTCACAAAGCTCACTCTCAGCGTTCAGATTTCTCACTGGCTTTCCTTGACTGTAGGCACACACAGCAATGGGTCCATCCAGCTTTGGGACCCAGCACAGCAAAAGGACTTTAGTGTCTTTGTCTCTGGTCTCTGGTGTAGGCCCAGCCCCCCGCCCCAGCAAAAGATCTGCACTCTTCTAGTTCCCCTTGCTAAAATTTGTATCCTCACAGTGGCCCAGTCCTATGGCTCACAAGTTACTCTCCGATCATCAGGTCTGCACTCTCCGATCATCAGGTCTGTACTCTCTGATCATCAGGTCTGTAGTCTCTGATCATCAGGTCTGTGCTCTCTGATCATCAGGTCTGTAGTCTCTGATCATCAGGTCTGTACTCTCCGATCATCAGGTCTGTACTCTCTGATCATCAGGTCTGTACTCTCCGATCATCAGGTCTGTACTCTCCGATCATCAGGTCTGTAGTCTCTGATCATCAGGTCTGTACTCTCCGATCATCAGGTCTGTACTCTCTGATCATCAGGTCTGTACTCTCTGATCATCAGGTCTGTAGTCTCTGATCATCAGGTCTGTACTCTCCTTTCATCAGGTCTGTACTCTCTGATCATCATGTCTGTAGTCTCTGATCATCAGGTCTGTACTCTCCGATCATCAGGTCTGTACTCTCTGATCATCAGGTCTGTACTCTCCGATCATTAGGTCTGTACTCTCTGATCATCAGGTCTGTAGTCCCTGATCATCAGGGCTGTACTCTCCGATCATCAGGTCTGTACTCTCTGATCATCAGGGCTGTACTCTCCGATCATCAGGTCTGTACTCTCTGATCATCAGGGCTGTACTCTCCGATCATCAGGTCTGCACTCTCCGATCATCAGGTCTGTACTCTTTGATCATCAGGTCTGTACTCTCCGATCATCAGGTCTGTGCTCTCCGATCATCAGGTCTGTACTCTCCGATCATCAGGTCTGTGCTCTCTGATCATCAGGTCTGTACTCTTCGATCACCAGGTCTGTACTCTCTGATCATCAGGTGTGTACCCTCTGGTCATCAGGTAAGTACTCTCCGATCATCAGGTCTGTACCCTCTGGTCATCAGGTCTGTACTCTCTGATCATCAGGTCTGTGCTCTTCGATCATCAGGTCTGTACTCTCTGATCATCAGGTCTGTACCCTCTGGTCATCAGGTCTGTGCTCTCCGATCATCAGGTCTGTGCTCTCCGATCATCAGGTCTGTGCTCTCTGATCATCAGGTCTGTACTCTTCGATCATCAGGTCTGTACCCTCTGGTCATCAGGTCTGTACCCTCTGGTCATCAGGTCTGTACTCTCCGATCATCAGGTCTGTACTCTCCGATCATCAGGTCTGTACTCTCCGATTATCAGGTCTGTACTCTCTGATCATCAGGTCTGTACTCTCTGACCATCATGTCTGTACTCCCCGATCATCAGGTCTGTACTCTCCGATCATCAGGTCTGTACTCTCCGATTATCAGGTCTGTAGTCTCTGATCATCAGGTCTGTACTCTCCGATCATCAGGTCTGTACTCTCCGATCATCAGGTCTGTACTCTCCGATTATCAGGTCTGTACTCTCTGATCATCAGGTCTGTACTCTCTGACCATCATGTCTGTACTCCCCGATCATCAGGTCTGTACTCTCCGATCATCAGGTCTGTACTCTCCGATTATCAGGTCTGTAGTCTCTGATCATCAGGTCTGTACTCTCCGATCATCAGGTCTGTACTCTCCGATCATCAGGTCTGTACTCTCCGATCATCAGGTCTGTACTCTCTGATCATCAGGCCTGTACTCTCTGATCATCAGGTCTGTACTCTCCGATCATCAGGTCTGTGCTCTCTGATCATCAGGTCTGTACTCTCTGATCATCAGGCCTGTACTCTCTGATCATCAGGTCTGTACTCTCCGATCATCAGGTCTGCACTCTCCGATCATCAGGTCTGTGCTCTCTGATCATCAGGTCTGTACTCTCTGATCATCAGGTCTGTACTCTCCGATCATCAGGTCTGTACTCTCCGATCATCAGGTCTGTACTCTCTGATCATCAGGTCTGTACTCTCTGATCATCAGGTCTGTACTCTCTGATCATCAGGTCTGTACTCTCTGATCATCAGGTCTGTACTCTCCGATCATCAGGTCTGTACTCTCCGATCATCAGGTCCGTACTCTCTGATCATCAGGTCTGTACTCTCTGATCATCAGGTCTGTACTCTCTGATTATCAGGTCTGTACTCTCTGATCATCAGGTCTGTACTCTCTGATCATCAGGTCTGTACTCTCAGATCATCAGGTCTGTACTCTCTGATCATCAGGTCTGCACTCGCCGATCATCAGGTCTGCACTCGCCGATCATCAGGTCTGTACTCTCTGATCATCAGGTCTGTACTCTCTGATCATCAGGTCTGTAGTCTCTGATCATCAGGTCTGTAGTCTCTGATCATCAGGTCTATACTCTCTGATCATCAGGTCTGTACTCTCCGATCATCAGGTCTATACTCTCTGATCATCAGGTCTGTACTCTCCGATCATCAGGTCTGCACTCTCCGATCATCAGGTCTGTACTCTCTGATCATCAGGTCTGTAATCTCTGATCATCAGGTCTGTAGTCTCTGATCATCAGGTCTGTAGTCTCTGATCATCAGGTCTGTACTCTCTGATCATCAGGTCTGTACTCTCCGATCATCAGGTCTGTACTCTCCGATCATCAGGTCTGTACTCTCCGATCATCAGGTCTGTAGTCTCTGATCATCAGGTCTGTACTCTCCAATCATCAGGTCTGTACTCTCCAATCATCAGGTCTGTACTCTCCAATCATCAGGTCTGTACTCTCAGATCATCAGGTCTGCACTCTCAGATCATCAGGTCTGTACTCTCAGATCATCAGGTCTGTACTCTCTGATCATCAGGTCTGTACTCTCTGATCATCAGGTCTGTACTCTCCGATCATCAGGTCTGTACTCTCTGATCATCAGGGCTGTACTCTCCAATCATCAGGACTGCACTCTCCGATCATCAGGTCTGCACTCTCTGATCATCAGGTCTGTACTCTCCGATCATCAGGTCTGTACTCTCTGATCATCAGGTCTGTACTCTCTGATCATCAGGTCTGTACTCTCTGATCATCAGGGCTGTAGTCTCTGATCATCAGGTCTGCACTCTCAGATCATCAGGTCTGCACTCTCTGATCATCAGGTCTGTACTCTCCGATCATCAGGACTGCACTCTCCGATCATCAGGTCTGCACTCTCTGATCATCAGGTCTGTACTCTCCGATCATCAGGTCTGTGCTCTCTGATCATCAGGTCTGTACTCTCAGATCATCAGGTCTGTACTCTCTGATCATCAGGTCTGCACTCTCAGATCATCAGGTCTGTAGTCTCTGATCATCAGGTCTGTACTCTCTGATCATCAGGTCTGTACTCTCAGATCATCAGGTCTGTACTCTCTGATCATCAGGCCTGTACTCTCAGATCATCAGGTCTGTACTCTCTGATCATCAGGCCTGTGCTCTCTGATCATCAGGTCTGTGCTCTCTGATCATCAGGTCTGCACTCTCAGATCATCAGGTCTGTACTCTCCGATCATCAGGTCTGTAGTCTCTGATCATCAGGTCTGTGCTCTCTGATCATCAGGTCTGCACTCTCAGATCATCAGGTCTGTACTCTCCGATCATCAGGTCTGTAGTCTCTGATCATCAGGTCTGTACTCTCTGATCATCAGGTCTGTACTCTCTGATCATCAGGCTTGTACTCTCAGATCATCAGGTCTGTACTCTCTGATCATCAGGCCTGTGCTCTCTGATCATCAGGTCTGTACTCTCAGATCATCAGGTCTGTACTCTCTGATCACCAGGTCTGTAATCTCTGATCATCAGGTCTGTACTCTCTGATCATCAGGTCTGTACTCTCTGATCATCAGGTCTGTACTCTCCGATCATCAGGTCTGTACTCTCTGATCATCAGGTCTGTACTCTCTGATCATCAGGTCTGTACTCTCCGATCATCAGGTCTGCACTCTCTGATCATTAGGTCTGCACACTCTATTGTCCGCTGCACACACCTCCCTGACCTCCAGTAAAATTACCCAGGAGTACTCCTCCTTTGTGTGCAGGGATCACTGGGTAATGTATTCTGCAGCCCATCCACCTCTGTATACAGAGCTTCTCCAGGACTACATTACTCATGATTCCGTGCAATTCCTCGTGTACAAGTCCTCTCTCCCCGCAGGCTTAGTGCTGCTGCCAGGGGGTGCGGGCGAGCAGAGAATCACACAGCAGCTCTGTCTCAGTGTAGCTGGGGTAGAGAGGGAGAAAGCCCACAGCTGCACACACGCAGCCCCCAGCACTCAGCTACACAATGATTAGCTTATATTATATGTAAAACCTTTATTCCAAAAGTTGCTGAAATTGCAGTGAGAGTTAGAGCTTGACATTAATTTGTTAGTGCATCTAAATCTGCTAGTACCTTTAACACCCCCATCAACCCAGACTGACAATGCTGCTGTCCAAAGATGTCTCTGTTGCTCCTTTATCTGGAGTTTAGACATTCCAATACTGGCTGGTCACAGGCTGAAAACAGGCAAAAAGGCTAAAAAAAAAAAAGAACACGAATGCAGCCACCACATGTAATGATTGGTAAGCTGAAATATATTACATTTTGGGCTTAATACCGCTTTAACCTTATTGCCTGAATCCTGTTTTGATCTGGATCCCTTCTTTTTTTTTCAATGGGTCCCCTTTTTTACAGTATGCGGTATCATCATCTACTGAGCACGCTCCCAACTCTAAAAAACAACGCATACATGTGACAGCATGAAAAAAGGCCCACTTCCATATAGGCAGGAAGGGGTTTGTTACCTTTTCATTTCCATTCCCTACAGTAGCTTCAATATATTGACTCTGAGCATCCCTTTTTATAGTGAGTGGCAGGGCCGCTGATGGGGAGGACCACCGGTCCTCTTGTAGGGGGCCCGAGCACACAGGGAGGGGGATTAGTGATGGATGACAATTTTAGAACTCTTCCTCCAGCAGCTGAAAGCTGCTCTCTCCCCCTCTTCCTGCTGCCAGTTTTTATCTGCTGAGAAAGAGACAGTCGTCCCGCACTAATCCCTCTCCCTGTGCGGGGACCCCCTTCTCATCGCTCGCTCTAATGTTAGCTCTGCTCTTGTCTTAGTTATCTCTGTAACTTTCTCTCTCTCTCTCTCTGTCTGTCTGATCTCATCTTCATTTTTATTCATTAACTCAGTTGTATATTTTAGATTTAGCAGGAATTCTGTGAGTTATGTTGTATTTGTGTCTGCTAATAATGATTTTATTGTATTTTTAGCAAAATATACCTTTAATAATTTCTTGGGGGGGGTTCTGTCAGGTCGTCCTGTATGGGGCTCCACAATCTCTGTCAGCAGCCCTGGTGAGGGGGATGGCTTTTCCCAAGTCTGGGGCCAGCTGCCCCTCCTAGGCCATGGGTGCTCAACCTGTGGCCCTCCAGCTGTTGCAGAACTACAAGTCCCATGAGGCATTGCAAGCCCCTGACAGTTAAAAGCATGAATCCCAAAGGCAGAGGCATGGTGGGATTTGTAGTTTTGCAACAGCTGGAGGGTCACAGGTTGAGCACCCATGCCCTAAGCCCTTTGGGTTATTGTAAAAAGCCAGTGCCTTATGGTTTAAAAGAATTGCATGGGTAAATCTAAGCGTTAGTCCTCCAGTGCCGCAAATTATGAGCTAACAGGATTCACTGGGAACCCACGGTGGCTGCAAATCAGAACCTCATCCCTATTCTCCCATTGTATGATTGACAACCTTATACAGTTGTGTTCAAAATTATTCAACCCCCAATGCTGTAAATGGTTTTAGGGAATTTAGTGTACATTTGTAATTGTATTCTGAATGAAATCCTACAAGGACTTCTTAAAGAACCATATGCAACTAAAATGACATCAATTAGTTTTGTAATACAGTAGTAAATGTTTCTTTTGTGAATTCTTCATTGACATAATTATTCAACCCCTTAAAGACTACCACTCTGAAGAACAGAGGTTCAATGAAGTGTTTTCAATCAGGCATTGAAAACACCTGTGGATATCAGGGAGCAGCAATAAAGCCTAATAAGCACCAATTAGGCAGCTTTAAAATGACTGTGATACTCAGCTCCTCCTAGACATTTACTGGTGTGGTTACAAACATGGTGAGGTCAAGAGAATGGTCCAGGAAGACAAGAGAACCGGTGATTACTCTTCACAGGAAGGGCAATGGCTATAAGAAGATTGCAAAGATGTTAAACATACCAAGAGGCACCATAGGAAGCATCATTCGC
>BLSH010007499.1:25455-39055 GCA_018402905.1 Glandirana rugosa
TTCCCCTAAGTAGTCCCACACCCCCACACCATGAAAATGAACTTAACCCCATAAAAAACATTTCCTCTGCACTTTTGAAGGCTTCAGGGCGCCCAAGAAAGTCCAGCAAGCACCAGGACCGTCTCCTACAGATGATTCAGCTGTGGGATGGGGGCACCACCAGTGCAGAGCTCAGGAATGGCAGCAGGCTGGTGTGAGGACATCGGCACCCACAGTGAGGAGAAGACTTTTGGAGGACGGCCTGGTGTCAAAAAGGGCAGCAAAGAAGCCACTTCTCTCCAGGAAAAACATCAGGGACAGACTGATATTCTGCAAAAGGTCCAGGGATTGGACTTCTGAGGGTAAAGTCATCTTCTCTGATGAATCCCCTTTCCCATTGTTTGGGGCATCCAGAAAAACCCTTGTCCAGAGAAGAAAAGGTAAACACCACCATCAATCCTGTCTCATGCCAACAGTAAATCATCCTGAGACCATTCATGTTTCTCAGCCAAGGGAGTGGGGGGCTCACTCTAAATTTTTCCTAAGAACACCTCCATGAATAAAGAATGGTCCAAAACCATCCTCCGAGAGCAACTTCCATCAACCATCCAAGAACAGTTTGGTGAGGAACAATGCCTCTTCCAGCGTGATGGAGCTTCTTGCCATAAGGCAAAAGTGATAACTAAGTGGCTTAGGGACCAAAACATCAACATTTTGGGTCCATGGCCAGGAAACTCCCCAGACCTTTCCATATCCATTTGAGAACTTGTGGTCAATCCTCAAGGGACGGGTGAAGAAAAATAACCCCACAAATTGTGACAAACTCCAAGCATTGATTGTGCAAGAATGGACTGCTGTCAGTCAGGATGTGGCTCCAAAGATGATTGAAAGCACGCCATGGGGAATTGCAGAGGCAGGGCCCAGATTAACATAGGGGCTATTGGAGCTGCAGCTCCAGGCCCCTTCCTTAACCAATTGCCAACCGCCCGCCGCAGCGTGACGGCGGCAAGGCGGCTTGTTATTGCGAACCGCCGTCACAGGACGGCGGCCGCGATAACTAGCATTGTGAGCGTGCGCGCCGCCGGAGGCGCGCTCGCGCACTCACTGTGTTCGGGGGGAGCCAGGGAGCGGGTAGGACGGACTCGATCACCGCCGGCTACCCGCGATGGCCCCCCGCAGTGAAAGAACGGAGGTCGGTGTATGTAAACCCGGATCTCCGTTCTGTTGAAGGGGGAAGGGCGATGATCACAGCCTTCCTCTATATGGAAGCCATGATCATCCCCTTTCCCCAGCCAGGGCAGCCCCCCACAGTTAGAACGCCCAGGGAACACAGTTAACCCTTAGAGCGCCCCCTCCAGGTTAACCCCTTCACTGCCAATGGCATTTACACAGTAATCAGTGCATTTTTATAGCACTGATCGCTGTATAAATGCCAATGGCCCCAAAAAAGTGTCAAAATGGTCCGACATGTCCGCCGCAATATCGCAGTACCGCTAAATATCGCAGATCGCCGCCATTACTAGTAAAAGATAAAAAATAAATAAAAACCTCAGAAATCAATTCTCATCATCCGTAAATGCGGCAACTTTTGCGCAAACCAATCAATAAACGCCGATTGCGATTTTTTATTACCAAAAATATGAGGAAGAATAAAAATCGGCCAAAACCGATAGAAAAAAATGTTTTTTTATATATTTTTTTGGGGATTTGTATTTTATCAAAAAGTAATAAATTTGGATTTTTTTGCAAAATGGTCGCTCTTCTTTTGTTTATAGCGGCGATCAGAAATGACGCAGAGGGGATCAAATACCACCAAAAGAAAGCTCTATTTGTGGGGAAAAAAGGACGCACATTTTCTTTAGGTACAACGTCGCACAACCGCGCAATTGTCAGTTAAAGCGACGCAGCGCCGAATCGCAAAAAGTGCTCTGGTCCTAAAGTGTGAAATCCTTCCGGGGCTGAAGTGGTTAAATGCTTGTAATTATACTTCAGTATCCCATAGTAACATCTGACACAAAGATCTAAAAACACTGAGGCAGCAGACTTTGCGAAAAGGAATATTTGTGTCATTCTCACAACTTTTGTCCACGGGTGTAGAGAACAGAAGACAGCAGGTAAACAGGTACAACTCATGTAGGAGGATTTGTTTCACCTCTGTGTATCCCCTGAGGCCGGTCACTTCACTAGGTATATGGAAGGGTTTACGACCACTTTAAAGAAGCTCGCTGTAATGGAGTAATAAAGAGTAACAGAGTTCTAGTCCCGAAATACAATTTTTTTCTAAATGCTCCCCCGTCGTTGCTACGGCTTCTGCTTTAACATTTCGATGCTCTCACTAATGTGTTCCTTCTCGTTTGTTTTAAATCATAAAAATCGAACCTGATCTCGGAAGCAGGCAGGGTCTATTGCGGTTGTGGGCATCTGAAGCCCCCTTTGTCTTTATTTCCGGGATTCGGTGCAGCTGGCCCCCCGATCTCGCGCCTGCGCAGTAACGCCACTGCGCGGCGCTGTTTCATTATTAGGCGATTCCCATGGGCTGCTGGGATAGATGACGCCGATATCCCAGGAGTCCAAGGGAATCGCCTAGGCGTTGGGACCGGAAGTGCCACAGAAACAAATAGCAAAGAAGGTTTTTCGAAAAAGAAACGCCATTTCTAATAGCATCGCGGATGGGCATGAGAATGATTGGACCGCCCGCCGTTATTATACGTTAGTACGTTGGCGTTAAATTCTGGGGGTTATGGCAGCAGATAGCTGCTATAACCCCGGTATTTTCTTAAACGGCGGGCGGGCCGCTTTGATTCGCCGCGAGATCACTTATATCGGCGGCGGGAGAGGTGACCCCCCACCGCGTCCCGGTCATCTCCACCGCTTACCGGATCCATCAGTAGCGGCGGAGATCATTCGGTCATTTCTCCTGAGAGGCCTGGACCTGAGTGAGGGAATGATGCCCCTCCCACTCGACTCAATGCCTTTGGATGACGGAAGCGTCGCCAAACGTCACTTCCGCCCAACGGTCTTAAACTGACAATTTTTTTTATTAAAAAAAAATTACATTTATTTTTTATTGCATTTAAGCCTAAATGTGAGATCTGAGGTCCTTTTTGACCTCAGATCTCACATTAAAGAGGTTCTGTCCTGCTTTTGGGATGTTTACATTCCTTGTAATAGGACTAAAAGTGATCCAATTTTTTTTTTTTAAGGGACAGTGTAAAAATAAAAAGTAAAATAAATAAAAAAAAAATGTAAAGCACCCTGTGTCTCGGAGCTCGTGATCAGAAGCAAAACGCATAGGTAAGTCGCGCCCGCATATGTAAACGGTGTTCAAACCACACATGTGAGGTATCGCCGCGATCGCCAGAGTGAGAGCAATAATTCTAGCACTAGACCTCCTCTGCAACTCAAAACTGGTAACCTGTAGAATTTATTTATTTTTTTCATAATTGTATTTTTATTGTAAGAGCAATAAAATTGAGTATGACAGAAAAATATCAGTTTCAGCATTATAAATAATTGCATAGGTGTAACAAACATTATATTTTAACATAGTAAACATTAATCTGAACATTAAACGTTAAACCACTTCCGGACCGCCGTACGTCGTTTGATGGCGGCAGTTTTGAAGTGGAATACCGTTGTTATGGTAGCAGATAGCTACCATAACCCCGGTATCTATTTTTTCAGCAGGCGATTCCCTGCAAGATAAAAGTGGTCTTAGCGGCGGATTCCCCCCCCCCCCTCCCGCCGCTTTCCGGTCATCTCCGGACCCGCCGGCAGCGGCGGAGATGATCGCGTCCTTCCCCCCCAGTGTCCGTGAGCTGAGTGAGCGGCTGAAGCCGTTCACCCGGCTCCATAACATGGCTGGGCGGAAGCGGCGTCACAAGTCACTTCCGCCCAATGCTCTTAAAGGGGACATTTTTTTTTCCCCTTGCCATTTTTTTCAAATTTTTTTTTTTTTTTATGCATTTCAGTGTAAATCTGAGATGTGAGATCTTTTTGACCCCGGATCTCATATTTTGGAGGTCCTGGCATGCTTTTTTCTATTACAAGGAATGTTTACATTTCTTGTAATAGGAAAAAAAGTGATCAAAATTTTTTTTTTAAAAAAAGAAAGTTGTAAAAATAAAAATTAAAAAGTAACATAAATAATTAAAAAAAAAAATTTAAAGCGCACCGTCCCCGCAAGCTCACGCGCAGAAGCGAACGCATACGTAAGTCCCGCCCACATATGAAAACGGTGTGCAAACCACCCATGTGAGGTATCGCCGCGATCGTGAGTGAGAGCAATAATTCTAGCGCTAGACCTCCTCTGTAACTCAAAAATGCTAACCTGTAGAATTTTTTAAACGTCGCCAATGGAGATTTTTATGTTGCAAAGTTTGTCGCCATTCCGCGAGCGGACGCAATTTTGAAGCATAACATGTTGGGTATCATTTTACTCGGCGTAACATTATCTTTCACAATATGGAAAAAAATTGACCTAACTTTACTGTTGTCTTATTTTTTTAACTAAAAAAAATTAAATTTTTCCAAAAAAAACGCGCTCGTAAGACTGCTGCGCAAATACGGTGTGACAAAAAGTTTTGCAATGGCCGCCATTTTATTCTCTAGGGTGTTAGAAAAATATATATATATAATGTTTGGGGGTTCTAAGTAATTTTATAGCAAAAAATAATGTTTTTAACTTGTAAACACCAAACTCCAAAAACAGGCTCGGTGTTAAAGTGGAGTTCCACCCAGAATTTTTTTTGGCCTCCACTCTTTTAATACTAAATAGATGTAACCTTTTGTTTCCTTACTTTCATACCGCCGAGTAATTCCATGTATTTTTTACTCACAATTTTGTTTCTCTCACTGCTGGACTTTTCCATTTTAGGTGAGGGCACCTGAAGCCCATCCTGGGTCTCCTGGCATCTCTTCCTGAAAGAAGTGCATGGTAGCCAAAAGAGGCACTGTCTTTTCTCTTAACATTACTTTATACTGCTTAAGTTTGTATAATTTTATTTGGATGATTTGGGTTCATTCCCTTTTTTATGTGCTTTTTTTTCTCTTGTTAAAATCTAATAAAATTCTTGAAACGAGAAGTGCATGGTGGGTAACCATCATGCGCTCCTCCATCTCGCTCTCTTAAATTGCGTCATTTCCTGTCTGGAAATAACACGATTTTACAGTACAGGGAAGCCCAATGACTCCTGGGAAATGATGAGTCACATCTCCCAGGAGGCCAGGTGAAGCAGGAAGTGAGGAGAAGAGCCTAGGACCTAAAAGCTGCAGATTACAGAGACCACCTAGCAACAAGCGACTTAGGGTGAGTATAATTTTTTTTTCTAGTCTATATAGGCAAATGAATGATGTAAAAAAAAATCTCTGGGTGAAACTCCGCTTTAACGAGGCAGGCCTAGCATATTACAGATATGAGAGCAGACAAAAAACTATTTAAACATATCTAATAAATGTATAGACTATATCCGTTAAATTGAGAGAGTGGGTATAATAATAATATTATTATAGGCTGATTAGGGCTAACTGACTTCAGAAAACGTTCCGGTTTAATGGAGTTGGATGAGTGTTTTAAGAAGGAGCTGGGAATTCTCCATATTTGGAGGTATTCCTAAGTTCCCATGTTTTGTTAAACTGGGGGATAGATTCTGATATTGTCGCAGGAGGATATTCCGTTTTTCAAGATAGTTTTTGTGAGCATAGAAAGGGATGGCGGGTCCTTTGAAAGCCATAGTATTGGAATGGACCCCGGTGCCACTAGTAGTATAAAGGAGATCAATTGTTTTAAAGTGGTAGTAAACCCTCCTATGATTTTCAGCCAAGGAAGCTGCCATCTTGGCCTCTGTTTGATCTACAGCTGCCATGATGCTGCCCATGTGATCAGCTAGGACACCAGCCATTGGATGGTTTGACAGTTTGTTTTAGAGCACAACCAATGGGAGTGTTACATTTCCGGCATGTGCCGGAAATGTAACTGTTTTTTTTAACTGTTAAATGGATAAGATTACTACCGCTTTAAGTACTTTTTTAGACCTGGGAAGGGAAGGCCAAGAAGGTAATGTATTGGATCCAATGGTAGAGGTAGATTGGTTAAAGTTTGGAGGATAGACACTACATTCATCGAAAAGGGTTGGATCAGAGGGCATTGCCAGAAAATATGATAAAGCGTCCCCACTGATGTACCACATCTCCAGCACAGAGGAGACAAATCTGGCTTATGTCTGTGCAATATTTCTGGAGTTCTGTACCAGAACATTAGAATCTTGACCAGGGGCTTATCATGAAATTAGTGGGCCCATGTGCAAGCCCACACCACACCGATAATCCCCGGCTGTCAACCAGGGACAGATAATCCTTACATGCAGTGCTGGTCAGAGAACTGTGGCCCCCCACCCCTCAGGGCCCGTGTTCAGTGAACACCCTACACCCATGGATGATACGCCACTGATCTTGACCATTGTCTCCTTTTGTATCACTCATCTAGAAGAACTGAAGGTAGAAGACCATATTTTCCTGCAGGTCTGGAGAGAGATTGGCTTCTGCAATATTCGTGACCATCTTGACATATATGTATGTGTATTTTCAGAAAGGGGGGGATCTTCCTGTAGTAGTTGATATACAGGGTGGGCCATTTATATGGATACACCTTAATAAAATGGGAATGGTTGGTGATATTAACTTCCTGTTTGTGGCACATTAGTATATGTGAGGGGGGAAACTTTTCAAGATGGGTGGTGACCATGGCGGCCATTTTGAAGTTGGCCATTTTGAATCCAACTTTTGTTTTTTCAATAGGAAGAGGGTCATGTGGTCATAAAAACCCCAGAAATTAATTCTCATCATCCGTAAACGCGGCAACTTTTGCGCAAACCAATCAATAAACGCCGATTGCGATTTTTTTCTTTACCAAAAATATGAGGAAGAATATAAATCGGCCAACACCGTTGAAAAAAAATGTTTTTTTGGATTTTTTTTTTGGATTTGTATTTTAGCAAAAAGTAAGAAATTTGGGTTTTTTTGCAAAATTGTCGCTCTTCTTTTGTCTATAGCGGCGATCAGAAATGATGCAGAGGGGATCAAATACCACCAAAAGAAAGCTCTATTTGTGGGAAAATAAGGACGCAAATTTCGTTTGGGCGCAACGTCGCACGACCACGCAATTGTCAGTTAAAGCGACGCAGTGCCGAATCGCAAAAAGTGCTATGGTCCTAAAGAGGGAAATCCTTCCGGGGCTGAAGTGGTTAATGATGTCAGGAGCTCCCAAACCTCCCCGGGTGCGGGGGGAAAATACTACAGATCTGGCTATCCTAGGGGCCTTGTTGTGCCATATATATTTCAGAAACCATTGATGTAAAGTCTCTAATTGAGGCAGGGGGACAGGGACCGGAAGGGTTTCAAAAAGATAGAAGAGTTTCGGTAATATAGTCATTTTTAATACATTTATCCTGCCCAACCAAGAAATAGGGTATTTGTCCCATTGTTGCAACAGGGATTGAATTTCTCTAAACAAAGGGGGAAAATTAGCATTATATAGGGCAGGGTTTCTCAACCAGGGTTCCTTGAGCAATGGTCAATTTTTACCTCTCAAATAAATTCCCAATTACACCATTGATCTTTTTAGCTATCTGTAAGGGGGTAATTCTTCCCAATGACCACAAGTGTAAGGAACATTCTTCCCAATGACCACAAGTGTAAGGAGCATTCTTCCCAATGACCACAAGTGTGAGGAGCATTCTTCCCAATGACCACAAGTGTAAGGAGCATTCTTCCCATTGACCATCACACTAATGTATCATGAGTAGAGTTGATCGAACCCGGACTGTAAAGTTCGGGTCCGTACCGAACTTTGGGGTGTCCGGGACCTGGACCCGAACCCGGACTTTTCAAAAAAAGTCCGGGTTTGGGTCCGGGGTTCTGGTAATTTATTCCAAGTGTTGAATAGCTGCCAAGGGCAGCCAATCAACAAGTGTTTCACTGGTTTTCCCTTAGAAGCCATCACAGCCATGCCTACTAATGGCATGGCTGTGATTGGCCAGTGCACCATGTGACCCAGTCTCTATATGGGGCTGGAGTCACCGTGCTGCATGTCATATGCTCTCAGGATAGTTTAGGGAGAGGATGCTGCTGGCTCTGTGAGGGACAGATTGCAGAACATCTCATCCTGCATTACTGAATGATCTGATTGTGGACTAGGGAGAGATACTAGTACTGGTGCTTTAAGGGACAGATTGCAGACCTCATCCTGCTGCACAGAACCATCTGACCGGACTAGGTAGAGTCTGTTGCTTTAAGGGAAAGATTATTGTTCTAAAATCATCTCCAAGTTGTACAGTGAAAGGTTCCAGCTGTTGCTTTAAGGGAAAGATTAGTGTTCTAAAATCATCTCCAAAGTGTATAGGAAAAGTGTATTGCAGCCGCATAGAGCCATATTACTGTTCTAAAATTTAGAACATTAATATGGCTCTATGCAGCTGCAATACACTTTTCCTATACACTTTGGAGATGATTTTAGAACAATAATATGGCTCTATGCGGCTGCAATACACTTTTCCTATACACTTTGGAGATGATTTTAGAACAGTAATATGGCTCTTTGCGGCTGCAATACACTTTTCCTATACACTTTGGAGATGATTTTAGAACAATAATATGGCTCTATGCGGCTGCAATAGACTTTTCCTATACAAGTTGGAGATGATTTTAGAACACTAATCTTTCCCTTAAAGCAACAGCTGGAGGCTTTCCCTGCACAACTTGGAGATGATTTTATAATCTAAAATCATCTCCTAGTTCTATAGGGAGAGGTTCCTGCTGTTGCTTAAAGGAACAGATTATTGTTTCTTGCACAAAATTAAAAAGTGCATCCTACATTGCTGGTTTAAAAAAAAACAAAAAAATTCCAAAAATAAAAAAAACAGTGTTGGCTCCTCCTCCTCCTCCTCCACTGCCACTTTCACCGCCTCCTCAACCTCCAACTCCACATCCACCTCCATTTTTGATTTTTTTTTTATGTGATTTTAGGTTAAAAGTTATTTCCCTATCCCCATTTCTTTGTAGAGCACTTGTCCGACCCTTACCCCCATTTTCCTTCCTTTTGCAGACCTCTAGGACTTTCCAGGACTTTATTACAGCCATTTTTGTGCCTAAAAGTTCGGGTCCCCATTGATTTCAATGGGGTTCGGGGTTCGGGTCAAAGTTTGGGTCAAGTCCGGACCCGAACCCGGACTTTGTCCGTAAATTCGACCAAACCTGCCGAACCCGGACTTCCAGAGGTTCGATCAACTCTAATCATGAGTTGTAGATTTTTAATTTTTAGCAGGGGTTCCCCGAGACCGGAGAATTATTTCAAGGGTTCCTCCATGTTGAAGAGGTTGAGAAAGGCTGCTATAGGTTATGGTAGCTAGGTGTGAGATATACTCCTAGGTATCTGAGAGTGTGAGTACACCATTTGTAGGGGTTTTACCTTTTTCAAATTTTCAAGGTTTTGGGAAAGAAGAATGGGGAGGGCTTCCGTTTTGGAAGCATTAATTTAATTTTATATCCCGAGAGGGAGGTAAATTGTGACGATAATTTGTGCAGCGACGGAAGGGTTGTTAAGGGTTCTGTTAAAGTTACAGTCAGGTCCATAAATATTGGGACATGGACACAATTCTAATGTTTTTGGCTCTATACACCACTACAATGGATGTGAAATGAAAGGAACAAGATGTGCTTTACCTGCAGACTTTCAGCTTTAATTTGAGGAAATTTACATCCAAATCAGGTGAACGGTGTAGGAATTACAACAGTTTGTATTTGTGCCTCCCTCTTTTTAAGGGACCAAAAGTAATGGGACAGAATAACAATCATAAATCAAACTTTCACTTTTTAATACTTGGTTGCAAATCCTTTGCAGTCAATTACAGCCTGAAGTGTGGAAAGCATAGACATCACCAGACTCTGGGTTTCATCCCTGGTGAGGCTCTGCCAGGCCTCTACTGCAACTGTCTTCAGTTCCTGCTTGTTCTTGGGGCATTTTCCCTTCAGTTTTGTCTTCAGCAAGTGAAATGCATGCTCAATCGGATTCAGGTCAGGTGATTGACTTGGCCATTGCATAACATTCCACTTCTTTCCCTTAAAAAACTCTTTGGTTGCTTTCGCAGTATGCTTCGGGTCATTGTCCATCTGCACTGTGAAGCGCCGTCCAATGAGTTCTGAGGCATTTGGCTGAATATGAGCCGATAATATTGCCCCAAACACTTCAGAATTCATCCTGCTGCTTTTGTCAGCAGTCACATCATCAATAAATACAAGAGAAGCAGTTCCATTGGCAGCCATACATGCCCACGCCATGACACTACCACCACCATGCTTCACTGATGAGGTGCTATGCTTTGGATCATGAGCAGTTCCTTTCCTTCCTCATACTCTTCTCTTCCCATCACTCTGCTACAAGTTGATGTTGGTCTCATCTGTCCATAGGATGTTCTTCCAGAACTGTGAAGGCTTTTTTAGATGTTGTTTGGCAAACTCTAATCTGGCCTTCCTGTTTTTGAGGCTCACCAATGGTTTACATCTTGTGGTGAACCCTCTGTATTCACTCTGGTGAAGTCTTCTCTTGATTGTTGACTTTGACACACATACACCTACCTCCTGGAGAGTGTTCTTAATCTGGCCAACTGTTGTGAAGGGTGTTTTCTTCACCAGGGAGAGAATTCCTCGGTCATCCACCACAGTTGTTTTCCGTGGTCTTCCGGTCTATTGGTGTTGCTGAGCTCATCGGTGCGTTCTTTCTTTTTAAGGATGTTCCAAACAGTTGATTTGGCCACACCTAATGTTTTTGCTATCTCTCTGATGGGTTTGTTTTGTTTTTGCAGCCTAATGATGGCTTGCTTCACTGATAGTGACAGCTCGTTGGATCTCATATTGAGAGTTGACAGCAACAGATTCCAAATGCAAATAGCACACTTGAAATTAACTCTGGACCTTTTATCTGAAAGTCTGCAGTTAAAGCACATCTTGTTCGTTTCATTTCAAATCCATTGTGGTGGTGTATAGAGCCAAAAACATTAGAATTGTGTCGATGTTCCAATATTTATGGACCTGACTGTATATATGTTATTATTATTTTGCATTATTATTATGCAAAATAATACATTTATATATAAACATAATAATAATAATGATATATAATAATAATTTATAATTGTTGTTATTATTATTTTATATAAATGTATATATATCTATATATATAGATATAGATATATATCTATATATATAGATATATATACATTCATTCATAATAATAATTTTATATATATATATATATATATACATTCATATTAATAATAATAACAACAATTATAAATTATTATTATTATGTTTATATATAAATGTATTAGTTTGCATAATAAAAATAATATATATACATTCATTATACACACCAAATAATACATATGTTATTATTATTATTATGCAAAATAATACATTTTATATATAAATATGATAATGATAATAATTATTTATAATTGTTATTATTATTATTTTATTTATATATATATAGATATATATATATATATATATATATAGATAGAGAGATAGATAGATAGGTAGATAGATAGATAGATAGATAGATAGATAGATAGATAGATAGATAGATAGATAGATAGATAGATTCATTTATAATAATAATAACAACAATTATAAATTATTATTATGTTTATATATAAATGTATTATTTTGCATAATAATAATATATATACAGTCATTCTACACACACCAAATAATACATATGTTATTATTATTATGTTTATATATAAATGTATTATTTTGCATAATAATATATATATATAGTCATTATACACACCAAATAATATATATGTTATTATTATTATTATTATTATTATGCAAAATAATACATTTATATATAAACATAATAATAATAACATATGTATTATTTGGTGTGTGTAGAATGACTGTATATATATTATTATTATGCAAAATAATGCATTTATATACAGTATATACAGTATCTCACAAAAGTAAGTACACCCCTCACATTTTTGTAAATATTTTATTCTATCTTTTCATGTGACAACACTGAAGAGCTGACACTTGGCTACAATGTAAAGTAGTGAGTGTACAGCTTGTATAACAGTGTAAATTTACTGTCCCCTCAAAATATGGCTGTGTGTTGAGTTATTTTGAGGGGACAGTAAATTTACACTGTTATACAAGCTGTACACTCACTACTTTACATTGTAGCAAAGTGTCAGCTCTTCAGTGTTGTCACATGAAAAGATAGAATAAAATATTTACAAAAATGTGAGGGGTGTACTTACTTTTGTCAGATACTGAATATACATAATAATAATAATTTATAATTGCTGTTATTATTATTATTATTATTATTGCTATTATATAATATAAATATATATACATTCATTATACACACCAAATAATACATATGTTGTTGTTATTATTATTATCATTATTATTTTAATATGTACATTTATAATGGTGTGCGTATATTTATGTATAATATTATTATTATTTTATTTAACAAGAGCTTCACATTTGCCCAAAATCATGTCCCTAAATGTTGCTTCTTCACAGCAATTATCTGGTTATGGGATAATGAGAAGCTTAGGGAATCACTGAACTAATTAATTCATCTGAGAACGAAACACCAAAGTAAAAAGAGAAAATTGACACAATTATTGAAATTGAGAAGTAAAAAAAAAAAAAACAAATACTAAAGGCGATGCATACAGAAAGCTAAATACATGAGTGCCTTATAGTTTATCAGGGTTCTTCCTGGGGCCCCTTTTATAAAGACTCCAGAAAAGTCAGAATGTGGAGGAAACTGAAATGTATAAAAATGTTTGTAAACGGTTATAGAGAACTTTCTTCATTTGGTCAAGCCACAAACTTCCTAATGAATGTTACCCTAGAAGACCATTGGTTCCCAACCTGGGGGTCAAATGCTGATTTGCCAGGGGTCGCCGGGCTGTTCTCAGAGCCCGCGCCGCTCTCCTAGGCTTTTCACGGCCACCCAGCAGGGCTGTTCCTGGAGCCCGCGGCCCCCCATTCAGTTCGCTGTATGACTGGGGTCAGCTGACCCAGTGCAGTAATGGGGAGGAGCTGCAGGAGGTTGCGGTCGCTGTGTGAGGAGACCGCATCTCCTAACCGGAGACACATGGAGCGGAGGGAGCCGAGAGAGACACAGAGCAATGCAGCAATACTGACAATAAGTGTCACTGATCCTGGCACCCAGCAATGCCACTGATCCCAGTCACCACCATCACCATGGATTCCATCCCCCCAGCACTGTCACTCAACCCACCCCGTCCCCTTTAGCACTGCCACTCACCCCACCCCCCCTTAGCACTGCCACTTATCCCACCCCCCCCAGCACTGCCACTCAACCCACCCCTCTAGCATCGCCATTCAACCCACCCCCCCTTAGCACTGCCACCTATCCCCTCCCCCCAGCACTGCCACTCAACCCACCCCCCTAGCACTGCCATTCAACCCACCCCCCTTAGCACTGCCACCTATCCCACCCCCCCAGCACTCCCACTCAACCCACCCCCCTAGCAACACCACTCAACCCACCCCCCCTTAGCACTGCCACTCAACC
>BLSH010007499.1:60199-78370 GCA_018402905.1 Glandirana rugosa
TGGGGTTACATAAAGAAGAACCCATTAGAGCGACAGTCACTACAAGATATACAAAGGCAATGAGAAGGTTTTGAAGAGAGGTATGAGGATTGTGTACTGGTAGCCTACAGAAAGAGACGGACATACTGGGTCCACATGAAGAAGAGTAAAAGTCGGCACACACTATAAAAACACAACTGGAGGTACAGGATACTGGCTATACACCGTTAGACATTTGGCAATGTTATAAGGAATGAGTACTCATTTCTACAGATGTAAAGTTACCGCGACCCAAGAACCGACTAGCGACGGTAATTGCGTTGGTAACTACGTAGTCAGTGTAGAGACGATAGGAAGACGAAGTGCGTTTTGCAGCTGGTAAAGAAAACGCTCGCCTTTTGTAACATGCAATAATGGAGGTGTTCCCACTTGTAACATCGCTGGAGGTAATAACGTACAATGTTTTCCGCTCGCAAAAGAAATGGTCGACGTTTTGCGTGAAGCAGAAGGATAGCAGAGATGTGACTGATGCATCAATGGTTGCGTTAATGGCAGCGATCAGCCAAGAACCCAGCGCCATTGAAATGTAGACATCTTTACTCATGAGTAAGGAATATTGTAACGGTTTACAGATTGCCACATATCGGTCATAGGACATGGAGGTCAACACAAAAATATCACACACGGCTGAAAATGAGAAGAAGTACACCTGGGTCATACAGGCAGAGAAAGACATCCGATGGTCATGTGTTAGGAGTATGGAGAGAAGTTTTGGAAGAGTAACGGAAACATATAGAACATCACTGACAGCGAGATTACCCAAGAAGAAATACATTGGGGTATGGAGCTGAGGAACCTGGCACACCAAGAGAGCAATGGTCATGTTGCCAAGGACGGTCATCAGATACATCAATAGAACTCCAACGATGATAAGACATTGCCCAGTCTTATTGGTGGAAAATGCTAAAATATGGAACACAATTTCCGTACGGTTTGAGCATTCCTCCATCAACCCTTCCTGGTAAAAAGAGTTGATCAGGTTGGTCAATGGTTTGCATCTTCAAAGGGTTTTTGAAAGGGTCAGTCCACAAAACAAATACGAGGGCTGTACTAAAGTGATTCAAAAGTGGGCATCACTTTTTTACTAAAAGAGAAGTATGGAGGTTTAAAAAAACATACATACATACATACATACACTATATTACCAAAAGTATTGGGCCTTTACACGCACATGAACTATAATAGCATCCCAGTCTTAGTCCATAGAGTTCAATATTAAGTTGGTCCACCCTTTGCAGCTATAACAGCTTCAACTCTTCTGGGAAGGCTGTCCACAAGTTTTAGGAGTGTCTATGGGAATGTTTGACCGTTCTTCCAGAAGAGCATTTGTGAGGTCACTTTGGAAGGCATCCTGCAAGTCTGAATCCTATCCCCACTACCCTTTAATATGTCCCCTCTACTCTGCCTTCTCATACTGGTATCCTCTGCTTTCAAATTCTCACTGCTTTTCCCCTCTTCTCCACCTAAAAACGTGTACATATCACCATCACTTCTACCCTCTCCCTACTGCTGCTCTCAACACCTCCTGCTAATACTTAACCCACCTGCTGACTCACACACAAGGACAGGAAAGCACGTGCACTCATACATATCCCACTCCCATCTTACTTTCCTCACCCTCCTTCTTGTGCTAACCTCTGGGATTATCTCCTCTAATCCCAGTCCTCCAGGATCTCACCCCCAAACCCGGCACCCTCCCTCCTTCAGCATCAGCCACAATCTTCTCAATCTTATCTCAACTCCCCTGTTCCCAAAAACCACCCTCCTCTTCTCATGTGCCCTCTGGAATGCCCGCTCTGTCTGCAATAAGCTCACACTGTCCATGGCCTTTTTGTCTCCTGCTCCTTTAACCTTCTTGCAATCACAGAAACGTGGCTTCAAGAGTCAGATTCTGCCTCTCCCGCAGCCCTCTCCCATGGAGACCTCCACTGGACTCACTCACCCAGACCCAGTGGACAAAAAGGAGGCGGAGTTGGTTTGCTTCTATCCCTATTGAGCACCTTTCAAGTCCTGTCTACCCCTCCCTCTTTATCCTTTTCTTCTTTTGAGTCACATTGTATTTGTCTGTTTTCTCCCACCTCTCTAAGGATTGCAGTGATCTATCGGCCTCCTGGACCAGCATCACGCTTTCTGGATGACTTCTCTGCCTGGCTACCCTACTTTCTCTTCTGTGCAATACCCACTATTATCCTTGGTGATTTCAACATCCCTGCCAATGTTAACAGGCCAGCTGCATCCCAACTTTTAATCTTAACCTCCTCCTTTGACCTTACACAATGGACACAGTCCCCCACTCACTCTGATGGCAATACCCTCAACCTTGTTTTCTCCCATCTTTACACCCCCTACAACCTCACCAACACCCCCTTTCATCTCTCTGACCACAACCTCATCACTTTCACAATGTCCTTGTCTCCAACCACCTGTCCCTCCAAGCAGAAAACAATTACCCACAGAAAAATTTGCCACTTTATTCCTTCTATTTATACTCTGCAACTGACCACCTCCATGACAAAATCTCACCCCTGTCCTGCCCCGACCTGGCCACCTCTATCTACAACACTTCACTTTCATCCTCACTGGACTCTCTTGCTCCTCTCACTTCACAAAATGTCAGACCCTGACCATTACAACCTTGGCAAACCGACAACACCAGAAAACTTAAGAGACATAGCTGAGCACTAGAGCTAGTGTGGCATGAAACCAACTCCCAGCATTCAACCAATATAAATCTGCCTTCTTAAAATACAATTCAGCCCTCCATGCTGCCAAATAAACCTACTTTGTTACCCTCATTAATACTCTGTCTTCCAGGCCTCATTGTCTCTTCTCTACTTTTAACTCTCTACTTTCTCCACCACCATCTCCACCCAGTAACTCGCTCACTGCTCAGGAGATTGCCAATGCTATTCGTGGGGACATCTCCACTGCACAGACATCTAACCCACTTAACATACCCTGTACAAATCCGCTCTCAACACTCTCCTCTTTTGACCTTGCTACTACCGAAGAGCCCGTCTTTCCACCTGTCCCCCTGGATCCTGTTCCTTCACATCTACTATGGTCACCCTCTTCTTCTATCTTATGCTCCCTCACTCACATCTTCAATCTCTCCCTCTCTACTGGCACCCTCCCCTCCCCTCTAAAACATGCCCTGATCACCCCCATACTTAAAAGGCCATCACCGGATCCCCACAGCCTGAACAACTTAAGACCCATCTCCTTGCTCCCGTTTGCGTCAAAACTTTTAGAACACTTAGTCTACAACCGTCTTACCTCCTACCTCACTGACAACAACCTTCTCAACCCCTTACAGTCTGGCTTTCGCTTGCTACACTCCACAGAAACAGCCCTACTGAAACACACTAATGACCTACTAACTGCTAAAACCAATGGCCTTTGATACTGTTGACCATCCCCTGCTCCTCAAAAAACTCCACTTTCTTGGCCTTCAAGACTCTCCACTCTCTTGGCTTTCAAGACTCTGCTCTCTCCTGGCTCTCCTCCTACCTATCACAGAGCTCCTTCAGTGTGACCTATAACTCTGTTTCCTCCTCTCCACTTCCTCTTTCTGTAGGTGTACCTCAAGGTTCTGTCCTCGGACCCCTTCTCTTCTCCATTTACACCTCCTCCCTTGGTCTGTTAATAAACTCACATGGCTTCCAGTACCACCTCTATGCTGACAACACACAAATCTATCTCTCTTCTCCTCACCTCATGTTACGTCACCTACCAATGTGGCTTCGTCTGGAGGTTCTCGAGATGAAGCCACGTTGGTAGGTGGCGTAATATGTAGACGCGTAGCCTGGCGGTGGTACCCTGCATTTACATGTGAGAAGCTGACTGCTTTACCTATGTCTTTTATGCTGGTTTTTATATAATAAAATGTGAGTATTTTTTTAAAGGGGTTGCATGGTCTTATCTGTATATTTCTGAACGTACTGCACTATTGGAGCCCTTTTTTTTTTTTGTGCATGGCTATGGGAGAATGCTTCCAATGGTCCAACCTTATAAGAGACTTCCCAACTGAGAGTTCAACTATATCTGGCTTGCATATGTGGTAGAACCGGCGAGGTCAGGTCTTGAGAAAACCAGCCTTAGAGGAGATATACTTACCTGGGATTGGAGGAATATATATATTCTATACGTGGCTAGACCCAGTGGGGTCTAATATTGAGGTGAGCCTCCATTTCACTTGGTGGAGGGAGCACGCTGTATTTAACAACATTAGCACATTTGGGAAGGATCCTCTTGGCTTTAAAAGAAGAATCACATCTTTTTTTGTACTATTCCTAGTGGACTATTATCTTATAGTTTGTTTCTGCATCTAAGGGATTGGATATTCAGTTCCTGAAAGTGGACTGTGCACAATATTTTGTTTATTTTGCACTTTAGCACTGAGCATTTTTCTCTTGTTGATCACAATGAGCACTTTATGAAGATCATATGTTTATGTTTAGTCTTATATTTCTTTGCCTACAGTACATGTATATATTACCTTCATATATTTATATTTTTACTAATCAGTTTTTTACTTGTACATATAGGAAGTGTTTAGATATGCACTAGCAGCGCATCCACACCCATACTTACCTGTTATCCTTTTGTACGACACACAATCAGTGGAAGCAGCAGCTAGTCTCTCTCTAGGCGGTAATTGCCTATTGGGAGTTGGCCCCATTATTATACGTTAGAGCAGCGCATAGCCACCCTTTCTATTGTTCTCTCCTAAAGATGATGCACAAGAAAGCCTGCAAACAGTTTGCTGAAGACAAGCAGACTAAGGACATGGATTACTGGAACCATGTCCTGTGATCTGATGAGACCAAGATAAACTTATTTGGTTCAGATGGCGTCAAGCGTGTGTGGTGGCAACCAGGTGAGGAGTACAAAGACAAGTGTGTCTTCCCTACAGTCAAACATGGTGGTGGAAGTGTCATGGTCTGGGGCTGCATGAGTCTTGCCTGCACTGGGGAGCTACAGTTCATTGAGGGAACCGTGTCCTGTGCTCTGATTTGACCAAGATAAACTTATTTGGTTCAGATGGTGCCAAGCGTGTGTGGCGGCAACCAGGTGAGGAGAACAAAGACAAGTGTGTCTTGCCTACAGTCAAACATGGTGGTGGAAGTGTCATGGTCCGGGGCTGCATGAGTGTTGCCTGCACTGGGGAGCTACAATTCCTTGATGTGTGGGGGGGGAGATGAGGTGTCTAATGAGAGGGGGAGGGGGGACTATGATGTGGGGGGTGAGGACTCTGCTGTGGTGATGTGGGGGGGGGGATGAGGACTCTGATGTGGTGATGTGGGGGGGGGGGTGTCATCGTTTGGAGCTGCATGAGTGCTGCTGGCACTGGGGAGCTACAGTTCATTGAGGGAACCATGAATGCCAACATGTACTGTGACCTACTGAAGCAGAGCATGATCCCCTCCCTTCAGAGACTGGGCCGCAGGGCAGCATTCCAACATAACGACCCCAAACACACCTCCAAGACGACCACTGCCCAAGCATCTCCAGACCTAAACCCTATTGAGCATCTGTGGGGCTCCTCAAACGGAAGGTGGAGGAGCGCAAGGTCTCTAACATCCACCAGCTCTGTGATGTCGTCATGGAGGAGGGGAAGAGGACTCCAGTGGCAACCTGTGAAGCTCTGGTGAACTCCATGCCCAAGAGGGTTATGGCAGTGCTGGAAAATAATGGCGGCCACACAAAATATTGACACTTTGGGCCCAATTTGGATATTTTCACTTAGGGGTGTACTCACTTTTGTTGCCAGCGGTTTAGAGATTAATGGCTGTGTGTTGAGTTATTTTGAGGGGACAGTAAATTTACACTGTTATACAAGCTGTACACTCACTACTTTACATTGTAACAAAGTGTCAGCTCTTCAGTGTTGTCACATGAAAAGATAGAATAAAATATTTACAAAAATGTGGGGGGATGGGGGTGTACTTACTTTTGCGAGATATTGTATATGGTACCAAGAAATAAACTTATTTTGGTTCTTATTTCTGCATGCTCCGTGTATATAAACCTGAATCACAGTCTCTATTTACTGTATATATCCCTTGGAATGGAAAGGAGATTTTACCTGAAACACATCCTCTCGGGTCTTTAATCAAGGTTGGGAACGCGATATTTCATTTATAAAAAAATATTGTGATGCCCAAGGGAGGGCTAAAGTCACCACAGAATAATTAAGATCCAGCATTGTAAATTGTAGACTAAATAATGGTATTTGGGGATTAAAGACGAAAGGGAAAAACAATGGAACAATTAAGTACAGTAAAATAATGGACATATTAACAATAAAAAACAATAAATAAAACAGCACTGATATTCAATGACTTTTATTATTTATTTTTTTATTTTTGTATTGATTATCCAGCTGCTTTGTGAAAAGGGAATTAATAGGTGGGTGAGTGGAATTTTTTGTAATCCTATAAAAAATATAGTCAGTTCATACTTTTTGGTTCTTCAAATAATTGCTCTTCTTTCAATATAAAACGCAAACATTGAGTGCCCCTTCACACAGGGGCGACTTGCGATCCGACTTGAGTTGCCTCAAGTCGCCCCCCATTTGAAATCCCATTGAAATGAATGGGAGCCGTCTTAATGTACACGGCTGAAGTCGCTCTGACTTCAAGGTGACTTCTGAAAAGGTTCCTGTACTACTTCTAGGCGACTTCTATCCGACTTGTGCCCATAGGATTCAATAGAAGTCGCCTCCAAGTCGGATCCCCCATCTACATGGAAGCGACTTTACAATTAAAGGAATAGAATTTATTTTTAGGCAGACTCCTCCCTCCCTTCTCTGATTGGTCAAGGCAAAGTCGCCTGGCAAAAGTTGTGTTGTAAAGTCGCCTGAGGTCCTTGAAGTCGCGTTGGAAGTTGCGCTGAAGTCGCCTAGCGAAGTTACACTGAAGTCGGGTCCCCCTATGTGAATGCAGGCTAACGAGCCATGGTTGCATTTCTTTGTTACTTGGAAGCAAGGCTGATGTTTGTTTGCATTTTCCAATAAATTACTCATAGCAATAAAACACTTAGGCTCCATTCACACAGGGGCGACTGTCGCTCCGACTTGAGTCGCCTCAAGTCGCCCCAAGTCGCTTGACATCTGAAATCCCATTGAAATGAATGGGAGCCGTCTTAATGTACACTACTAAGTCGCTTCAGAAAAAAGTTCCTGCGCGACTCAAGGCGAATTCTATCCGACTTGTGCCCATAGAAATCAATGGAAGTTGCCTCCATGTCAGATCCCCATCTCAATGCAAGCGACTTTGTAGTGAAAAGAATAGAATTTATGTTTGGGGCAAACCCCTCCCTCCCTTCTCTGATTGGCCACAGGCAAAGTCGCCTGGCTTAAGTCATGCCGAAGTCGCGCTGAAAGTCACGCTGCAATTGCCTAGCAAAGTCGCGCCAAGTCAGATCGCCCCCTGTGTGAATGCAGCCTTAGGCTCGGTTCACACCTAGGCGATCCGACTTCAGGGGCGACTTTGCTAGGCGATTTGAACGACTTCAGTGCGACTTACAACGCAACCTGAAGCGACCTCCATGCCAGGCGACTTTGCCTGTGGCCAATCAGAGAAGAGAAGGAGGGGGGTTGCCTTCAAAAATTATTTTCTTTAACTGTAAAGTCGCTTCAATATAGATGGGGGATCCGACTTGGAGGCGACTTCCATTGAATCCTATGGGCACAAGTCAGACAGAAGTCGCCTTGAAGTAGTACAGGAACCTTTTCTGAGCGACTCCAGTAGTGTACATTAAGACGGCTCCCATTGATTTCAATGGGATTTCGGATGTCAAGCGACTTGAGGCGACTTGGGGCGGGCCTTAATGAGTGATCAGCGCTTGCTAATACAAATATTTTGTGCAAAACAAATGTCATGAAATATATATTCAAATATAAAAATATTAAAAATTGCATGAAAAGGAAAAAGAAAACAAATGGAATTAAAAAAAGTACTCAAGTCCCAAAACAGCCTTCAAACTGTGATGAAAAAAGTTCACTGTACTCAAATGCTGGTCCGGATGGAGCCTCCAGCTAAGTGACAGTCATGGGCGTCCGCAGGTAGGGGCAAGGGGGGGCAATACCCCCCCCCCCCCCGGAATCAGGGATCGGATCGGGGGTTCCCCACTAGATCCTTATCCTCTTGAGCCATGTACAGAGTTTCTGATAGTCTCTTGGGCTATGTATGCAGTTTCTGTTCATCTCTTGTGCCATGTCCGCAGTCTCTGACCGCCCCCATAGTATGTGTGCAGTCTCTGACCGTCTCCTGTACTATGTCCGCAGTCTCTGACCGTCTCCTGTACCATGTCTGCAGCCTCTGACCGTCTCCTGTACCATGTCTGCAGTCTCTGAACGTCTCCTGTGCCATGTCAGCAGTCTCTGACCATCTCCTGTACCATGTCCGCAGTCTCTGATCGCCCCCATAGTATGTCTGCAGTCTCTGACCATCTCCTGTACCATGTCCGCAGTCTCTGACCATCTCCTGTACTACGTCCGCAGTCTCTGACCGTCTCCTGTGCTATGTCCGCAGTCTCTGACCGTCTCCTGTACTATGTCCGCAGTCTCTGACCATCTTGTGTACCATGTCTGCAGCCTCTGAACATTTCCTGTACCATGTCCGCAGTCTCTGACCATCTCCTGTACTATGTCCGCAGTCTCTGACCGTCTCCTGTACCATGTCCGCAGTCTCTGACCGTCTCCTGTACTATGTCTGCAGTCTCTGACCGTCTCCTGTACCATGTCCACAGTCTCTGACCGCCTCCTGTTCTATGTCCACAGTCTCTGACCGCCTCCTGTTCTATGTCCACAGTCTCTAGCCATCTCCTGTACCATGTCCGCAGTCTCTGACCGTCTCCTGTACTATGACCGCAGTCTCAGACCATCTCCTGTACCATGTCTGCAGTCTCTGACCATCTCCTGTACTATGTCTGCAGTCTCTGACCGTCTCCTGTACCATGTCCACAGTCTCTGACCGTCTCCTGTAGTATGTCCGCAGTCTCTGACCATCTCCTGTACCATGTCCGCAGTCTCTGACCATCTCCTGTACTATGTCTGCAGTCTCTGACCGTCTCCTGTACCATGTCCACAGTCTCTGACCGCCTCCTGTTCTATGTCCACAGTCTCTGACCGCCTCCTGTTCTATGTCCACAGTCTCTAGCCATCTCCTGTACTATGTCCGCAGTCTCTGACCGTCTCCTGTACTATGACCGCAGTCTCAGACCATCTCCTGTACCATGTCTGCAGTCTCTGCCCATCTCCTGTACTATGTCTGCAGTCTCTGACCATCTCCTGTACCATGTCCGCAGTCTCTGACCGTCTCCTGTAGTATGTCCGCAATCTCTGACCATCTCCTGTACTATGACCGCAGTCTCTGACCATTTCCTGTACTATGTCTGCAATCTCTGGCCGTCTCCTGTACTATGCCTGCAGTCTCTGACTATCTCCTGTACTATGTCCGCAGTCTCTGATCGTCTCCTGTACTATGACCGCAGTCTCTGACCGTCTCCTGTACCATGTCTGCAGTCTCTGACCATCTCCTGCACTATGTCTGCAGTCTCTGACCGTCTCCTTTACAATGTCTGCAGTCTGTGCCCATCAACATTACTATGTCTGCAGTCTCTGGCCATCTCCTGTACTATGCCTGCAGTCTCTGACAGTCTCCTGTACTATGCCTGCAGTCTCTGACCATCTCTTGTACCGTTTCTGCAGTTTCTGACCATGATAACATGATAATGACATTGTCGAAAAGGGGCAGAGCATGGGTGACCTTAAATTGATGCCCCCCCCCCCCTGAAAAAAGTTCTGCGGACGCCCATGGTGACAGTCCCTCTGTGTGAGCCCAAATCTCCTGCTGTGACAAATGCAAAATTCCCACTCACCAGACGGTGTTGACAATAATGTCATGACAAATAGGAGTCCGAAAAGCTTGTGTGGTCTCTATGACCCAGGTGTGTTGTCCGCTCTCTCTCCGGTAAAGCTTCCTCGATATGCGATCATTCCAGTGGCAGTGTATAGTGGAGATAAATGAAGAAAAAAACTCCTCATAGCATAAAACATTTAAAAATGTATTGAAACGCCTTATGGGTTGGCATATACAAACCTGCAATGTAAAAAACTTGGGCAAAAAATATTATTAAAAGCTCCCATACTGAGCGGTGAAGGCAAGAGCCCACAGCAAGCTGGCATGCATTCCACTCACTCTAGGAGCTACGCACTGTGAGTTCCAACTTGGCGCGTTTCGTCATTACGTGACGTTATCAAAAGCTTGACAGTGTTGAAGACCAAAGCTTGCCATACACTAGTAGATTTTTACAGGAACCATGAATCAGACCAAGACAGAACTGCAGTAAAAATCACACTTAATTAATAAAAAAATAATAACCAGAGCAAGCCAGTGAAACAGGAGTCCAGAGATCAGCAAGGCCTAACAAACAGCATGCAGGGTCAGGAGTCAGAAGGAAAGTCAGCTGAGCAGAATCTTGAATCCAGGAACCAGAAGGGAAGTCCAACAGGCAAAAGTCTTTCACGGGTAAACACAGCATAGATTATCCAAATACAGGCGGTCCCCGGGTTACAAACAAGATAGGGTCTGTAGGTTTGTTCTTAAGTTGAATTTGTTTGTAAGTGGGAACAGGGGCATTTTTTAAGTGTAGCTTCAGCCAAAATAACTATTTTTAAGCTTTTTGGATAGCACAGGGAAGGGGTAACACCCCTGTAATGTTTGTTTTGCTGTCTATGTTTCTGTTCAGAAGATTTCACCTCTCTTCCTGACCCAATGATAATTGGATTTTGAAAATTTTGGGTTGTTGTGAAAACAAGGATTGGTGATAAAGCTTCAATGGAGACCCCTTTTTCCCATAATAACTCTTACAGGAGTGAATTTCCCTTCCTAGGGGGAGATTTCCTCTCACTTCCTGTTGTCTCCCTCCGTTTGTAAGTCGGAGTCGTTTGTAACTAGGGGACCGCCTGTATCTTGACCAGGCGAAGGCGAAGGAATCTGATGCAGGCAGTTTATATATCTGACAGAGCAGGCTTACCAAGCAGGATACGGTCATCGGGTGAGACAGAGTGGAAGCTGAGACTGCCAATAAACCGACAACTGAACAGTCTGCTCCAAGAAGGGGGGGGGCAGAACCCAGCCCTGACAGATTTCGCAAATGAACGTTCGTAGGAACATCTGTATGAAAATTCTCAGTACATTTTAAAGTATTTTTTTTAAAAAGTAGTTTGTTTGTAACATTTGATTTTGGAAAGAACCGACTTTTCCAAATGAAGACCACATGCACTGTTGGAAATTCATTTGTTTGAGAAATAAAATGTCTATCCTGCTCCTTTGAGTTTTTTCTTCACTGCAATGGAAAAGGAACATTAACTAACCATTAGAAAATTGAATGAAAAATTTGAGATTTCATTCTTGTTATTATATTTTCCACAATTATAAAAAAAAGAAACAATGTAGTCTGGCCCTAAAGGGTCCTTAACCACTTTCTTCCCATAGGACGTACCTGTATGTCCTTGGATTGAAGTGGTTCTACCAGGGTGATGCCTGCAGCTACAGGCATCATCCCGGGATTTTGTTCTTGTCCAGCCAGTGATTCCCTTTAACTTAACCATTTCAGCCCCGGAAGGATTTCACACTTTAGGACCAGAGCACTTTTTGCGATTCGGCGCTGCGTCGCTTTAACTGACAATTGCGCGGTCGTGCGACGTTGTACCCAAACTAAATTTGCGTCCTTTTTTTCCCACAAATAGAGCTTTCTTTTGGTGGTATTTGATCCCCTCTGCGTCATTTCTGATCGCCGCTATAAACAGAAGAAGAGCGACCATTTTGCAAAAAAACCCAGATTTCTTACTTTTTGCTAAAATACAAATCCAAAAAAACATTTTTTTTTCACCGGTTTTGGACGATTTATATTCTTCCTCATATTTGTGATAAAAAAAAAAAGAAAACAGCGTTTATTGATTGGTTTGCGCAAAAGTGGCCGCGTTTACGGATGATGAGAATTCATTTCTGGGGGTTTTATTTATTTATTTATTTTTTTACTAGTAATGGCGGCGATCTGCGATTTTTAGCGGGACTGCAATATTGCAGCGGACATGTCGGACATTTTTGACACTTTTTTGGGACCAATGACATTTATTCAGCGATCAGAAATTTAAATGTCCACTGATTACTGTATACATGTCATTGGCAGGAAAGGGGTTAACACTAAGGGGGAGATCTAGGGGGTAACTGTGTTCCCTAGGAGTGTTCTAACTGTAGGGGGGTTGGGCTACCATGGGCATGAGAGATCTAACTGATCCCAGTGACAAGGATCAGTAGATATCCCATGCCCTCACTAACAGAGCGGGGAACTGGCGTGTTTACATCAGCGGTTCCCCGTTCTTTGCCTGTGGCCGCCGGCTAGCCGCGGGCACACTCCTCAGGAGTGCGCCCTCTAGCGGCCATTCGCAGATCGCTGCTTTTTTACGGCGATTCGTGCCCAGCGTCCACACTGCCGCCGTAAATAGATGGTAGGCAGTGTGGAACTGGTAAAGCCATCCCAGTGGCTAATTATCCACTGGATTGCTTTAACGGGCGGCAGGAGGGGTGTCGCTTCTCCTTCCCTCCGCCCTCTGGCGCCTCTCTGGGCTCACACGTGCGTTCAGGGAGCCCAGCATTGAAGCCAGCGGTTCCGTCAGCTTACCATAGAGGTTTTCGGAGACCAGATCATCTCTGTGGTATTAGGAGCCGGACGCAACCAGTGTTTTGTTACTTTTGGTTCTGGTATTTTATTTACAAGCTATTACTAGATTGCACAAGCATCTGTCTTGGTCTGATCTGATGCAGTTAAGGGCAGAGGAGGTATCTGGGGTCTGAGAGACCCCAGATATCTCAGTCAAGAGGACCTGTCACTGCTGATTATTGTCACGAGGGATGTTTACATTAATCATAAAAAAATTTAATAAAATAAATAAGAATAAACATTCATTTAAAGCGCCCCTATTCTCCTGTGCTTGCGCACAAAGGTGAAAGCCACTTTAAATATAGTGCCTGGGGGGGTCCCCTTAGTCTGCCTGTGAAGTGGTGTATCTGTACTGTGTATAGAACCTGCTGCAGCAAAACTGACATTTATAAAGAAAGAAATTACCTTTAAATTACTGGCAATACAATACCATACCTTTGCCGGCAATAGAAATAGGTTAAAAAAAACAATGTGGAGGCCCCCCCCCAATCCATACCAGGCCCTTAGGGTCTGGTATGGATTTTAAGGGGAACCGTATGCCAAAAGGTTTTAAAAAATGGCGCTGGGTCCCTCCCCCAACATCCATATCAGATAATTTTCCTAGCATGCAGCCCGGAAGGTCAGGAAAGGAGGGGGGTGAGCGAGTGGCCCCCCTCCTGATTTATACCAGGCCACACACCGCCCCTGAACATGAGGACAGTGCATTGGGGCAGGGGGGCTCTGCCCCCCCACCCCAAAGCACCATGTCCCCATGGGGACAAGGGCCTCTTCCTGACAACCCTGGGCTGTGGTTGTGGGGGTCTGTGGGCAGGGAGCTTATTGGAATCTGGAAGCCCCCTTAAACCCCCAGATCTCAGCCCCCCTCCTATTTGAATGGGTATGGGGTACATAGACCCCACTGAGGAAGCCCACAAGTCCACCCTATTTTGAAGCCTATGGCTCTAATCAGGCGCTACAAAAATTGCCCCCCCGCTGCTGTAATTCAAGCGCCCGCGTCCTGAAGGGAGCTGGACGCATGAATTAGGGGGTGGCCGCGGTGGCCATGGCTCTATCCACTTAGCATATAGGGAGGTGGCGAGAATAGAGGGGGTGGCGCCCGTGTGGCCTTAATGGATGGGCCGCCCCTGCTTAATACTTAGATTTCAACTCCTTATATCAAATAAATCATTTGCACAAAGCCTAAACCTAACTGAGAAAAACCACAACACCGCACAGTACAATCCTGGGCACACCCAAGGAACACGTACCCAACCAATTTCTAACTGCCTTCCCTATACTAAAGTCCAGACCAAAAGAGACCCGTAAGAGCTTTTAGGGCTCATTTACATTTGTTTCGGCTTCAACACACATTAATCACTTCCGCCCCAGAAGGATTTATCCCCCCCCTTCCTGACAAGAGCACTTTTTGCGTTGCTTTAACTGACAATTGCGTGGTCGTGCGACGTTGTACCCACACAAAATTGATTCCCTTCTTTTCCCACAAATAACTCTTTCTTTTGGTGGTATTTGATCACCTCTGCGGTTTTTATTTTTTTGCGCTATAAACAAAAAAAGAGTATAAGTGTTGTTCCACCGTCAGACTCAGTAAGGATTGGTGGTGGTTACCTCATCCCCATGTGATTAGATATCAAGAGATAACGGCACCACACTATTTGTTAAAATGTAACAATTTATTGTTTCTTAACCACTTCATCCCCGGAAGGATTTCCCACGTTAGGACCAGAGCACTTTTTGCGATTCGGCGCTGCGTCGCTTCAACTGACAATTGCGCGGTCGTGCAACGTTGTACCCAAACTAAATTTGCGTCCTTTTTTCCCCACAAATAGAGCTTTCTTTTGGTGGTATTCGATCCCCTCGGTGTCATTTCTGATCACCGCTATAAACAAAAAAAGAGCGGCAATTTTGAAAAAAAAAAACAATATTTCTTACGTTTGCTAAAATACAAATCCAAAAAAAAAAATAAAAAAAAAAATGTATTCATCGGTTTTGGCCGATTTATATTCTTCCTCATATTTTTGGTAAAAAAAACCGCAATTGGCGTTTATTGATTGATTTGCGCAAAGGTTGCCGCGTTTACGAACGATGAGAATTCATTTCTGGGGTTTTTATTTTTTTTTTAAATTTTACTAGTAATGGCAGCGATCTGCGATTTTTAGTGGTACTGCGATATTCCGGCGGACATGTCGGACTATTTTCACACTTTTTTGGGGACCATTGGCATTTATACAGCAATCAGTGCTATGAAAATGCAATGATTACTGTGTAAATGTCACTGGCAGTGAAGGGGTTAACCTGGAGGGGGCGCTCTAAGGGTTAACGGTGTTCCCTCAGTGTGTTCTAACTGTATGGGGTCTGGGCTGGCAGGGGGAGGGGAGTGATCACGGCTCCCATATACAGGAAGCCCTTCCCCCTTTGTCAGAACGGAGATCCGTGTTTACTTACACCGACCTCCGTTCTCTCACTGCGGGGGGGGGGTCACAGGTAGCCGGCGGAGATCGAGTCCGCCCTGCCCGCTCCCTGGCCCCGCTGGAACACAGTGAGCATGCGAGCGCGCCTCTAGTGGCGCGCGCGCACTCGAAATACTCCTTATCGCGCCCGCCGTCAGGTGACGGCATTTCGCGATAACAACCACTTTGCCACCGTCAAGCCACGGCGGGCGGTTGCCAAGTGGTTAACATATGAAAAGAGGCTTGTCACTCAAATGAGGGACAGATGTGTGAACAAATGTAGGAGCTATCACATAAAATGTCTTGTACATAATCATACAGTCCACCAAGGTTGCAGCCACATATGCTGCGAAGAAAGGTTTCAAAGTGGGTTGTTCCATTGTCTGAAGATGAAATTCGGTACCCAACGTGTGCGTTTCGGGTACAAAAGATGCCCTTCATCAGGGATGTGTTACAATGGAGAAAGAGCAGCACAGTGGTGTTTTTTTCTAAAAGAGAATTTTTTTTCTGCCCTAGCGGCATCTGTAGGTGCGGGCACAGCGGCTGTATAATTATTCCGACAAGACAAGTACAATATTACTACCGGCAAAGATGGAGATATGGCGAAGGAGGATAACCAATAATTATGGGCCGGGGGGATCTACCACCGGTCCATTCCCTCCTGGCTAGGCAGGGCCGGCTCTACCACTAGGCGCCTGGCCGCTGTTGATCCGTCACTGGCTGCTCTGCATGCATCGGCATGTCATCACAGAGGAGAGCCGCGGCTGGCAGCACCCCCCTCCCCAGGCCGCTCTGCCAAGATCGGGTCAGTGGGAAGTGGAGAGCTGCGGCTGGCAGCACCACACACACCCCTCCCCGGCAGCTGTGCATCCTGGCATGTTATGCATGTCACTACAGTCACTCACTGGCCAGCACCATAGCCCCCCCACGTGGAGGGCGCTGTGCAGGATGCATCCTGGCATGTCATGGGACATGGAGATCATCTACAGAGACTGGACGGCACATCCCCGCCCCCATGGAAGCCGCTCTGCATCCTCCTGGCATGCACCGCTTCATTTGATGGGTGCAGGTGAAGCTGCATTTGATGGGCACGGGTGAGGCTGCATTTGATGGGCGCAGGTCAGGCTGAGCCGGGGGGGGGGGGGGCGTCAAAATGAGGTTTAGGGTGTGCTTAGGGTGTCAAAAATCCTTGCACCAGCCCTGTGGCTATGTAGAAAAGAGCCTCCTAGACGCCAAAGCTGTCCGATCGTCCACCCAGGTAGTGCCTACATAATTATTGGTTATCCCACCTTTCCCACACCGCGGATCCCAATGCTTTGCATAGGTAACACGGCTAAGATTCCAATACAAAGACCCATATAGACGCTTTGGTAATACTCCCCACTTGGACTGAAGACCATACCTTAGCTGCCCTCTGCTCCTTCGCCATATCTCCATCATTGCCGGTAGTAATATTGTACTTGTCTTGTCGGAATAATTATACAGCCGCTCCGCCCGCACCTACAGATGCCGCTAGGACAGAAAAAAAACTTCTCTTTTAGAAAAAAAAACACCACTGTGCTGCTCTTTCTCTGTTGTAACACCACCCTGATGAAGGGCTTCTTTTGGACCCGAATTGGCAGGGAAGGGGTTAACCTGGAGGGGGCGCTCTAAGGATTAACTGTGTTCCCTCAGTGTGTTCTAACTGTATGGGGGCTGGGCTGGCAGGGGGAGGGGAGTGATCACGGCTCCCATATACAGGGATCCTGTGATCACAGCCCTTCCCCCTCTGTCAGAACGGAGATCCGTGTTTACTTACGCCGACCTCCATTCTGTCGCTGTCGGGGGGTGATTGCGGGTAGCCAGCGGTGATCGAGTCCCCCCTGGCCCCCCCCCCCGGAACACAGTGAGCATGCGAGCGCTCCTCTGGCGGCACACACGCGCTCACAATACTCATTATCGCGGCCGCCGTCAGGTAACAAACCACTTTGTTGCCATCAATCCACGGCGGGCGGTCGGCAAGTGGTTAAAAGGCTATTTGAAAGTACCTGGACATCTTCAACCAAAATATTGGGCCATGCTTCTAATTAGTCACATAGATAGTCAGGTTGAAAAAAGACACAAGTCCATCGAGTTCAACCAAAAAAAAAAAAAAAATTATATATAACCAAATAATCCCATATACAATCCTTCACCCACAGTTGATCCAGAGGAAGGCAAAAAACCCCAGCAAAGCAAATCATCCAATTTGCTATAACGGGGGAAAACATTTCTTCCTGATTCCCTGAGAGGCAATCGGATTCACCCTGGATCAACTTTACCTAAAGATGTTATCACCCAGTTATATGATTTACATTAAGGAAAGAATCCAGGCCTTTTTTAAAGCAATCAACCGTGCTGCCCCAAAACCACCTCTGGAGGGAGTCTATTCTACATTTTCACAGCTCTTACTGTGAAGAAACCTTTCCGTATTTGTAGATGAAATCTTTTTTCCTCTAGATGTAAAGAGTGTCCCCTTGTCCTTTGTGATGACCTTAAAGTAAATAACTCCACACCAAGTTCACTATATGGACCACTTATATATTTGTACATGTTGATCATATCCCCCCTTAATCTCCTCTTCTCAAGAGAGAATAAATTCAGATCCTCTAATCTTTCCTCATAGCTGAGCTCCTCCATGCCTCTTATTAGTTTGGTTGCCCTTCTCTGCACTTTCTCCAGTTCCCCGATATCCTTTTTGAGAACTGGGGCCCAAAACTGAACTGCATATTTCAGATGAGGTCTTACTAATGATTTGTACAGGGGGGCAAAATAATGTCTCTCTCTCTGGAGTCCATACCTCTCTTAATACAAGAAAGGATTTTGCTTGCATTGCATGCCATTATTAAGCTTATGATCTACCAAAACCCCCAGATCCTTCTCCACTATGGATTCCCCCAGTTGTACTCCCCCTAGTATGTACGATGCATGCAGA
>BLSH010007499.1:79798-90146 GCA_018402905.1 Glandirana rugosa
GGGGGTGTCAATAATGGAAAAAATAGTGAACTGGGAGGGAATATCTAACATTCGAGATTGCTCGTCCCGGGAGGCAAAGGAGGACATAACTTAACACAACATTGACATGACAGACGGGAGTATAACATTTCGCGACGCGTTTGACAACCGCGATATATTTAGGACATAATATTATTTCTGTCTTTCATGAATCCATGCTGTCTGTTGCTTAAAACATTTTTTTCCAACAAGAACTCATCTATGTGGTCTTTTATTAAACTCTCCAGTATCTTCCCAGCTATAGAAGTCCATCTGAGACATAGGAAGAGTTCTCTAGATCTCCCATTAGGAGGAGTGTATGCTCCCATGGTTATTATTATAATACAGGATTTATATAGCGCCAACAGTTTGCGCAGCGCTTTACAATATGAGGGCAGACAGTACAGTTACAACACAATTCAATACAGGAGGAAACGGAGGGCCCTGCTCGTTAGAGCTTACAATCTATAAGGGAGGGTCAAGTGATAAAAAAGGTAATAACTGTGGGGGATGAACTGATGGAGAAAATGAAAATACATTTGTTAGGTGTGGGTAGAACAGGCTTCTCTGAAGAGGAGGGTTTTCAGGGATCGTCTAAATGCTAGCAGAGTAGAAGATACTCAGACAGGTTGGGTTAAGGAGTTCCATAAGATTGGAGAGGCTCTGGAGAAGTCCTGGAGGCGAGCAAAGGAGGAGGTGATGAGCGAGTTGGAGATCAGGAGGTCTTGAGAGGAACAAAGAGAAATATTAGGGTGGTATTTCGAGTCTAGGCTAGTGATGTAGCTGGGGGCTAAATTGTGGACGGCTTTGTAGGTTGTTGTGAGTATTTTGAATTTAATTTGTTGGGTGAGTGGAAGGGGATTGACAGAGAGGAGTAGCAGACACAGAGCGATTGGTAAGGTGGATGAGTCTGGCAGCAGCATTCATGATGGATTGACGGGGGGATATCCTCCTGTGTAGAGGTCAGCCAATGAGAAGGGAGTTGCAGTAGTCCAGGCGAGAGATGACCAGAGAGTGAATTAAGAGCTCTGTTGTTTCATTGGTTAGAAAGGGGCGTATTTTGGAGATGTTGCGGAGGTTGAGGGGGCAGGATTTGGACAGCGATTGGATGTGGGGCTTAAAGGAGAGTTCAGAGTCCAGGACTACGCCTAGGACCTTGGCATGTGGGGAATGGCTGATAGTTGTGCCATTGATTTAGACAGAGAGATTGGGGGAAAGGGGCACGTGGTGGAGGAAAAATGATAAGTTCGGTTTTGGATAGATTCATTTTGAGGAAGTGGTGTGACATCCAGACTGATATATCTCTTAGTAAATTAGTAATACGTGAGGAGACTGAGTTATGAGGCAGGATCTCCCATTGTATGGTTAGTGAAGGACCCACTGAGATGGGACCAGTGAAGTAATAGTGGGCTAAGCACTCTATGACCATATAGTGCGACAGACTTTTAAATAGCCTTGTGTGTTTTAGTATTACTATTGCATGTGCGCTGTAATATGTCATTTTGGGGCGACTCAAGTCGGAGCGCAATACGCCCCTGTGTGAATGGGCACTTAGGTATGGGTGCCGTGTTCCAGACATTGTAATTCTATTAAGTACCTTAAGAAAGACGATATTCCCTCTATAACAAATGTGTTATTGAGTAAAATCATGGACTTTGTGTGGGTTTCTTCCTGAGGTTGGATTTAAAGGCTCTGTGAAAATACCATATACTATATACTGAACGTAATTACACATTAGCTTTATCCACTTTGATTTTAATATTTTACTATTTTTGTAACAATTTTCATTTTATTATTTGATTATTTATAGAGATAGCTGATTTTACCTTATAGCAGGACAGTTTTCATTTACCTGGACCTGACCTTGACCTTTGGGGGAGGTCCCTGTTCCATTCCCTAAGTCCTAGCCTTTTTCTTAAAGGGAAAACCCTAACCCCTAAGCCTAACCCTAACCATAACCCTAAAACTAAACCCTAACCCTAAACACTAACCTAAACCCTAACCCCGAAGCCTAACCATAACCCTAACCCCTAAGCCTAACCCCAACCCTAACCATAACCCTAACTCCTAAGCCTAACTCTAACTATAACCCTAACCCTAAACCCTAAGTCTAACCATAACCCTAACCCCTAAACCTAACCATAACCCTAAAACTAAACCCTAACCCCTAACCCTAACCCCTAACCATAACCCTAACCCTTACCCTAAACCCTAACCCCTAAGCCTAACCATAACCCTAACCCTAAACCCTAACCCCTAAGCCTACCTCTAACCATAACCCTAACCCTAAACCCTTAGTCTAACCCTAACCATAACCCTCACCCCTAAGCCTAACCCTAAACCTAAACCCTGACCATAACCCTAACCCTAAAGCCTAACCCCTAACCCTAAACCCTAACCCCCTAAACCCTAACCCTAAATCCTAACCCTAACCCTAAACCCTAACCATAACCCTAAACCCTAACCCCTAAGCCTAACCATAACCCTAACCCCTAAGCCTAACTGTAACTATAACCCTAACCCTAAACCCTAAGTCTAACCCTAACCATAACCCTGACCCCTAAACCTAACCATAACCCTAACCCTAAGCCTAACCATAACCCTAACCCCTAAGCCTAACCCCAAACCTAACCATAACCCTAACTCCTAAGCCTAACTCTAACTATAACCCTAACCCTAAACCCTAAGTCTAACCATAACCCTAACCCCTAAACCTAACCATAACCCTAAAACTAAACCCTAACCCCTAACCCCTAACCATAACCCTAACCCTTACCCTAAACCCTAACCCCTAAGCCTAACCATAACCCTAACCCTAAACCCTAAGCCTACCCCTAACCATAACCCTAACCCTAAACCCTTAGTCTAACCCTAACCATAACCCTCACCCCTAAGCCTAACGCTAAACCTAAACCCTGACCATAACCCTAACCCTAAAGCCTAACCCCTAACCCTAAACCCTAACCCCCTAAACCCTAACCCTAAATCCTAACCCTAACCCTAAACCCTAACCATAACCCTAAACCCTAACCCCTAAGCCTAACCATAACCCTAACCCCAACCCTAACCATAACCCTAACTCCTAAGCCTAACTGTAACTATAACCCTAACCCTAAACCCTAAGTCTAACCCTAACCATAACCCTAACCCCTAAACCTAACCATAACCCTAAGCCTAACCATAACCCTAACCCTAACCATAACCCTAACCCTAAACCCTCAGTCTAACCCTAACCATAACCCTCACCCCTAAGCCTAACCCTAACCCTAAACCCTGACCATAACCCTAACCCTAACCCCTACGCCTAACTCTCAACCCTAACCCTAAACCCTAACCCTAAATCCTAACCCTAAGTTCTCATTTGTGTAATGGATTACAGGGGATGACACGGGTGCCAAAAGTCCAGTCTATAGAAGCTCACTTCTGGTAAATGTGCAAGGTGCATATGAAGATTGATGGAAAGATCACAAAGGAGAAGGGTTGCAGGGGAAGTCATGGTAGGCTGAACGGGTGGTCTGAGGTAGGTTGTTCAGCAAACAAGAAGGCAGACAGCAGACAAGGAAGAGGGCAAAGTTGTGGCCAAAAAGCTGGATGAGGTCACATCAGGTAGTCAGCAGAGGCAGAAACATGGTCAAGAGGCCAAGGCCAGGATAACCCTGAGAAGTCAGCAAAGGCAGAATTGTGGTCAAGAGGTAGGCCAAGGTCATACTGGGAAGTCAGCAGAGATGAGCCATGAAGGGAACTTGCCGAGTCAGCAACAGGCAGGAAACCAAAGGCAAGGTCAGGATCAAACCAGGTTACAACAGGCAGTCAGAGCAAAAATGAATCCAGAGGCAGAAACAGCTAAGCAAATCACAGGAACGTATGCAGATTTGGATAGCAGGGTAACTGCTGAAGACAATCCAGCAACTTTCTGGCTCAGCTCCACGATTTTTTCGGGACTGTGATATTGCGGCGGACTTATAGGACACTTTTGACACTTTTTTGGGACCAATGACATTTATACAGCGATCCGAGCTAAAAATAGCCACTGATTACTGTATAAATGTCACTGGCAGGGAAGGGGTTAACACTAGGGGGGGTCAAAGGGTGTTCTAACTGCGTGGGGGCTGGGATGACTGGAGGAGGAGAGAGATTGCTGCTCCCGTATACTGGGAACATACGATCTCCTCTCCCCTGTCAGAACGGGGATCTGCGTGTTTACACTCACAGGTCCCCGTTCTGCCTGTCTCGGGAACGATCGCGGGTGGCCGGCGGACATTAAGTCCGCCCCCCCCTGCTGATTGGCTCCCCTGCTGATTGGCTCCCCCGCTAGCGTGTGATCACATGCTGACACCACACATTCCCTGCAATCGCTGCACAGCTACAGCAATTTGCGGGAATGAGCCGACCTGCTGCCCTTTGCAGCTGGTCGGCAAGTGGTTAAGGGCTAGTTTACAATTTGCTTCAAAACAGAGCGTCGGGCACGCTTTGTTAAAGCTCTCTGAACGCCAGTCAAAGCTCCGTCTCTAAATAAAGTTGGCTTACAGTCCTGTTTACACCTTGTGCTTGCTTTGCTTTGCTTCAGCTTCACTTCAAAAATTATACCCCATGTAGCTTTAGTGGTGCTTCAAAGCGTCTTTAAAGCCTCCATAGAAGTCTATGGCAAAGCTAGCTTTAAGCCTCACCAAAGCCTCATCAAAGCTCCACAAAGCTTCACCAAAGCCCCGCAAAGCCTCATCGAAGCCCTACAAAGCCTCACCAAAGCCTCATTGAAGCCCCACAAAGCCTCACCAAAGCCTCATCGAACCCCCATGAAGCCTCACCAAAACCTCATCAAAGCCCCACAAAGCTTCATCGAAGCCCCATGAAGCCTCACCAAAGCCTTATCAAAGCCCCACAAAGCCTCATTGAAGCCCCACAAAGCCCCACCAAAGCCTCATCGAAGCCCCATGAAGCCTCACCAAAGCCTCATCGAAGCCCCATGAAGCCTCTCCAAAACCTCATCAAAGCCCCACAAAACCTCATCAAAGCCCCAAAAGCCTCATCAAAGCCTCACCAAAGCCTTATAAAAGCCCCACAAAGCCTCACCAAAGCCTTATCAAAGCCCCATGAAGCCTCATTGAAGCCTCACCAAAGCCTCACCAAAGCCTAATCAAAGCTCTACGAAGCCTCATCGAAGCTACACAAAGCCCCCCAAAGTCTCATTGAAGCCCGACGAAGCCTCACCAAAGCCTCATCAAAGCCCCACAAAGCCTCCCCGAAGCCTCATCAAAGCCCCACAAAGCCCCAACAAAGTCTCATCGAAGCCCCACCAAAGTCTCATCTAGGCCCCACAAAGCCTGACCAAAGCCTCATCGAAGCCCCGTGAAGCCTCACCAAAGCCTCATCAAAGCCCCACGATGCCTCATCAAAGCCCAGTGAAGCCTCATCAAAGCCCCACAAAGCCTCATTGAAGCCTCACCAAAGCCTCATCAAAGCCGCACCAAAGCCTCATCAAACCTCCATGAAGCCTCATCGAAGCCACACAAAGCCCCACCAAAGTCTCATCGAAGCCTCACCAAAGCCCCATGAAACCCCTCCAAAGTTTCATCTAAGCCCCCCAAAGCCTGACAAAAGCCTCATCGAAGCCCCACAAAGCCTCATCGAAGCCCCACGAAGCCTCATCAAAGCCCCACAAAGCCTCGCCAACGCCTCATTGAAGCCCCATGAAGCCACATTGAAGCCCCACAAAGCCTCACCAAAGTCTCATCGAAGCCCCACGAAGCCTCATCAAAGCCCCACAAAGCCTCACCAAAGCCTCATTGAAGCCCCACAAAGCCTCACCAAAGCCTCATCAAAGCCCTAAGGAGCCTCATTGAAGCCCCACAAAGCCATATCAAAGTCCCAGGAAGCCTCACCAAAGCCTCATCGAAGCCATACCAGTCTCATCGAAGCCCCCTGAAGCCTTACCAATGCCACATCAGAGCCCCACGAAGCCTAATCGAAGCCTCACAAAGCCTCACCAAAGCCTCATTGAAGCCCCACGAAGCCTCACCAAAGCCTCATCAAAGCCCTTAGAAGCCTCATCGAAGCGCCACGAGCCTCACCAAAGTCTCATTGAAGCCCCACAAAGCCTCATCAAAGCCTCACAAAAGCCTCACAAAAGACTCATCAAAACCTCATCAAAGCACCAAGCAAAAACAAGGTGTATACAGGACTGTAAGCTCACCATTTTATTTAGGGACAGGAGCTTTGACTGGCTTACCAAAGCCATGTAGTGCAAGGGCCGGCCTGATTACAGACACATTGAAACTCCTAAGGTTTGACCTTAAAGCTCTTTGAACCGGGCGTTCAGAGAGCTTTAACGAAGCGTCCGAAGCCATGTTTTGTATACTAAAGAGGCTGACCTTAGACACCCCAATCCCTTGAGATGCCTTCACTTGAGATGCCTTTACTTGAGATACCTTCACTTGAGATGCCTTCACTTGAGATGCCTTCACTTGAGATGCCTTCACTCGAGATGCCTTCACTCGAGATACCTTCACTTGAGAGATACCTTCACTTAAGATGCCTTCACTTGAGATACCTTCACTTGAGATACCTTCACTTGAGATGCCTTCACTTGAGATGCCTTCACTTGAGATGCCTTCACTTGAGATGCCTTAACTCGAGATGCCTTCACTCGAGATACCTTAACTCGAGATGCCTTCACTTGAGATGCCTTCACTTGAGATGCCTTCACCTGAGATACCTTCACTTGAGATGCTTCACTTGAGATGCCTTCACTTGAGATGCCTTCACTTGAGATACCTTCACTTGACATACCTTCACTTGAGAGATACCTTCACTTGAGATGCCTTCACTTGAGATGCCTTCACTTGAGATACCTTCACTTGAGATGCCTTCACTTGAGATACCTTCACTTGAGATGCCTTCACTTGAGATACCTTCACTTGAGATGCCTTCACTTGAGATACCTTCACTTGAGATGCCTTCACTTGAGATGCCTTCACTTGAGATACCTTCAATTGAGATACCTTCACTTGAGATGCCTTCACTTGAGATACCTTCACTTGAGATGCCTTCACTTGAGATACCTTCACTTGAGATACCTTCAATTGAGATACCTTCACTTGAGATGCCTTCAATTGAGATACCTTCACTTGAGATGCCTTCACTTGAGATACCTTCACTTGAGATGCCTTCACTTGAGATGCCTTCACTTGAGATACCTTCAATTGAGATACCTTCACTTGAGATGCTTTCAATTGAGATACCTTCACTTGAGATACCTTCACTTGAGATACCTTCACTTGAGATGCCTTCACTTGAGATGCCTTCACTTGAGATGCCTTCACTCTCAGACTTTACCATCAACATGCAGAAGAACCCTCCAAAACCAACAAAGCCTTCGCCTTCTCTGAATGAAGCCCCCACCCAGACGTTCTATGGCTTGAAGTTTTCTTTTTCAGTTTGTAAACTAAAACCAGGTATAGGTAAACAAATAGGAACGTAACTTGTTTTGTTCCCCTCATTCTATCTTCCCTGTTTCTGCAGCTCCCTTTTTCCTTCTTCCTTTATATTTACAATAAAAATCTTTATGGAAAAGAAAGAAAGAAGTGGTGACCTAGGATGTGGTGTGGCTATGCAGAGAAAACAAGGCACATGAAGAGATGTGGTCACATATGGAGCCTAAGGCCACTTTCACACTGGGGGAGTTTTTCAGGTGGTTTAGCCCCTAAAATAGCACCTGTAAAGTGCCTGAAACCCCCCCCCCCCCCCCTCAGTGGGAAAGCCTGAGTTCTATCACACCGGGGCGGTGCTCCTGCAGGATGGGGAATAAAAGTCCTCATTGGGGCGGTGCGGTGAGCGATGTATACACCCCTCCTCCACTGCCCCAATGAATGGGCTGAACACCGATTCGGAAGAGCCACGCGCTGGCCCTTTTAACCCCTTTTTAACTCCTCCAGGGGGGCACTTTTAACCCCTTTTTAACTCCTCCAGGGGGGCACTTTTAACCCCTCTGGGGGGCACTTTTAATTCCTTTTTAACCCCTTCAGGGGGGCACTTTTAACCCCTCCAGGGGGCCCTTTTAAACCCTTTTTAACCCTTCAGGGGGCACTTTTAATCCCTTTTTAACCCCTCGGGGGGCACTTTTAACCCCTTTTTAACCCCTCGGGGGGGCACTTTTAACCCCTTTTTAACCTCTTCAGGGGGGCACTTTTAACCAATTTTTAACCCCTCCAGGGGGGCACTTTTAACCCCTCCAGGGGGGCACATTTAACCCCTTCAAGGAGGCACTTTTAACCCCTCCAGGGGGCACTTTTAACCCCTGTTTAACCCCCCCAGGAGGGCACTTTTAACCCCTTTTAAACCCCTCCAGGGGGGCACTTTTAACCCCATTATCCCCTTCAGGGGGCACTTTTATACCTTTTTAACCCCTCCGGGGGGACACTTTTAACCCCTCTGGGGGGCACTTTTAACCCCTTTTTAACCTCTTCAGGGGGGCACTTTTAACCCCTTTTTACCCCCTCCAGGGGGGCACTTTTAACCCCTTTTTAACTCCTCCAGGGGGCAGTTTTAACCCCATTATCCCCTTCAGGGGGCACTTTTATACCTTTTTAACCCCTCCGGGGGGACACTTTTAACCCCTCTGGGGGGGCACTTTTAACCCCATTATCCCTTTCAGGGGGCACTTTTATACCTTTTTAACCCCTCCGGGGGGACACTTTTAACCCCTCTGGGGGGCACTTTTAACCCCTTTTTAACCTCTTCAGGGGGGCACTTTTAACCCCTTTTTACCCCCTCCAGGGGGGCACTTTTAACCCCTTTTTAACTCCTCCAGGGGGCAGTTTTAACCCCTTTTAAACCCCTCCAGGGGGGCACTTTTAACCCCATTATCCCCTTCAGGGGGCACTTTTATACCTTTTTAACCCCTCCGGGGGGACACTTTTAACCCCTCTGGGGGGCACTTTTAACCCCTTTTTAACCTCTTCAGGGGGGCACTTTTAACCCCTTTTTACCCCCTCCAGGGGGGCACTTTTAACCCCTTTTTAACTCCTCCAGGGGGCAGTTTTAACCCCTTTTTAACCCCTCCAGGGGGGCAATTTTAACCCCCTTTAAACCCCTTCAGGGGGGCACTTTTAATCCCTTTTTAACCCCTCCAGGGGGGCACTTTTAACCCCTTCGGGGGGGCACATTTAACTCCTTTTTAACCCCTTCAGGGGGGCATTTTTAAAACATTTTTAACCCATCTAGGGGGGCACTTTTAACCCCTTTTTAACCCCTTCAGGGGGGTTAAAAGCGCCCACTGCCACCCGAATACCGTCGCCAAAGTGCCGCTATAACAGCGGTAAGGCACTGCTAAAACTAGCAGCGCTTTACCGCCCCATTGTGCAAGAGGCCTTTCCACTGTTATGGCGGCGCTTTGGCGCCGATATGCAGGCGGTAGTGGGGCCCTTTTAACCCCCCTGAAGGGGTTAAAAAGGGGTTGAAAGCACCAGCGCACTGCACTTCCGAAAGCAGCGTTCAGCCGCTTCGGAAATGCTGCCCATTCATTTCAATGGCAGGGGCGGTGGAGGAGCGGTGTATACACTGATTAGCGCTCTGCCCCAAAGATGCTGCTGGCAGGACTTTTTTTCCCATCCTGCAAGCGCACCGTCCCCAGTGTGAATGCACTTGGGCTTTCACATTGGGGTGGATTGGGGGCTTTTTTTTTTTTAAGCACTAAAGCGCCTGAAAGACGCCCCCAGTGTGACAGCGGTCTTAGAGGGTTACTGATTTGTACCTTGTTATTTTTGGGCGGAGGTCTTCTTTAAGCCTCAAGGTGTCACTGTAAACAAAGTTGCCTTTATTTTTATGAGGAGGAAGGAAGGGCGATGGTTAGAAAGCCCCCCCCCCCCCCGTGACATCATCAGCTTTCCATATGAATCCTGCAGGTGGAGGTCTTCCTTCTCCAGGGCGGTCCGGGTGGGGGTGGCCAGAGGCCTCAGCTGGATAACAATGGAGATGCTCATTGCCTTTCTCTTTCAGCATTTCTTCTCCACAGGGGGGCAGCACTGACCACCCCCTATTGTGGGCACCACCCGCCTGACACTCATCTCACCCCCCTGTACAATGACCCTCTGTCCTTCTCCCTGTCACTATCTCTACTTTTACACTTTGTCCCTTTGTTACATTCTATCCTACACATGGAATTGGTGACTCCTTGATTTCTTCAAATGATATTAGCGCCATTTTTAATTTTAACAAAGCCCATATTTACTAAAAAGCAGAGGCCCTGGAGAATAAAATGGTGGCATTTTTTTTACGATATTTGCACAGCTATTCATCAAACGCATATTTTTTATTTTTTTTAGGAAGTTTATTC
>BLSH010007499.1:151633-162925 GCA_018402905.1 Glandirana rugosa
CCCCCCCCCCCCCCCCCCCCCCCCCCCCTCAAAGACTGACAATGCTGTTAAAAGGTGCTCCTTCATCAAGATTGGGGGCACTCTAATACAGGAGGTGTTGCTGGCCAGATCACCAGGTGAAAACCGAGAATAAAATAAATGCAGCCACCACATAGAATATGGCAGCTCATCATTCATATGTGTTTTGGTTTTGGGTTTTATACCACTTTAACCTTGGCCAATCTCCTACTTTACCCAGTCTATGATTGAACACCAATAAAAGGAGGCGGTGGACAATAAGTCAACCTTGTTTGCGCTCTTCTCCTATCGGCATGTTGTGAGCACTGCTGATAGGCTCATTACACTGCTTCTCCGGGCCCTCAGCTAAACACAAGCTGAGGCCCAGCAGCATCTCTTCTCAGTAATACACATTGGCTGCCACCCAGGGGGCAGCAGCTCCAAGAGAAGAAGCTTCCCAAACCTTTATCTTCTCCCCAGCCACCACCTGGGTGCTCCTTCCCAAGGATTGGCTGAGGTCAGATAAATATTCATAACTTCAATGACTGACCCTTATAGCTATGCCTGGAAGGTTCTTCATAAGGCAGACAGGAGGAATCAACCACCAAGCTTAGGAAAACCTGACCAGACCAAAAAGACTACGGATACGGAGTACAGAAGAGACAAAAATATAAATTTAGACTGACCAGAGCGGGGCGCTACGTCACGTATTTGTTAAACCGGTCTGAGATTTTTCACTTCACTATCCAGGTTTGGATCCAGCTGGTCCCCATTTTGAAAACGCCCCACCTGATTTTAGACTGGACCCTACAGATGCCGTTTTCGTTGATGCCATTCACACAGATGTGTCTTCTGATGCTTTTCATCTTGGTAAGGTTTTGGCTTCTGCACAGTGTTGGAACCTTCTCGTTCTAGAGTCTGTTTTTTATAGCGGCTCAAAAGAAATGGATGGGGTGATGTGAGGCATATCCATGATTTCTTGGGTATTTTGGTCTTCTGCAATTGGAAGCAGAACATCACTATACAATTTTCTGTAGAATTTTTTTTTTTTTTTTTTGTATGGGGTCTTGGACGTTTTCTCCAGGGGATGAATGATGGCCTGTAATGGTGCACCACTCCCCTCCTAATTTTTAGTTGACCTTCAGAAAGTATATTTGCTAGATGTAGATTTGTCTTTTGGCAAAATGCGTTGTAGTCAATAGGGAAGGCAAACCTTGGGTGGTTAAGTATCTTTTAATGTCTTCAGCTATTAGGCTCCATGCACACTGGATGTTAAAAAAAGATCTAAAAACGTCCATGGCTTTTGTAGTGAGCCTTTCAGCGGGTATCGGCGTTAATGCACTATTGTGTTTGAGCGTCCAGAACGACAAAGGCCGGTGTGAAACGTTTGAGGGTTTTTAAGCTTCCAGCGTTTTTTGTGGTCAGAGGAACGACTCTTGAATGCCAATTTTAGGGCGTTCAGATAATGACGATAAACGTCCATGTGTGCATGGACACATAGGACAACTTAAAAGGGCATTTATGGGCTGTTGGGGGGGAAAAAAAAAAACAAAAACGCCCAAATGATCAAACGGTCGTTTATCAGCTTCAGTGTGCAATCGAGCCTTAGACGTTTTCTTGAGCAAAAAGCTACTAGCTGGAAACACGGCTTTGGCTACAATAACAAAACATGGTACAATGTCAAAATTGTTCATTGTATTGCCTGCGTACCTCCAAATCCCTATAATTTAATATACTATTTGCCATGTCCACACTACGGGGGTGTCACAGGTCTTCCAAAGAAACCCCTAAAACAGGCATAGGCAATTAGCGGACCTCCAGCTGTTGCAAAACAAGTCCCATCATGCCACTGCTTCTGGGTGTCATGCTTGTGGCTTTCAGAGTCTTGCTACGCCTCATGGGATTTGTAGTTCTGCAACATCTGGAGGTCCGCTAATTGCCTATCCCTGTCCTAAAGGGTTTTCTTATAGGAAGTGTTTTTCCAAAGCAATGCTGCTCATTGGTGGCGGCGCGTGTGTGTGTGTGTGTGTGTGTGTGTGTGTGTGTGTGTGTGTGTGTGTGTGTGTGTGTGTGTGTCTACCAAAAAAACCCACAACACCCAACCCCCCCCCCCAGTTGGTTGGTCAATCTCCTCCATCCCCCGTTGTCACAATATTGGGTGGGCACCCTTTTTTTTTAAGCCAATTGGAGCCTCGGGTTCTAATTATGTGCTTAAAAAAAAAAAAAAAAAAAAATTTGAAATCCATGCATGAAGATTGGGGGCCGTGTACATGGATTGGGGGGGGCGGCGCCCCTAATGGAGCAGCCGACACTGCTACTCATAGTAAAATTTAAGGGTGGACCCACAAGACTAAGTTGACCTCCCGATGGCTTGCCATTATTTCTCTGTGCATTTCAGTCTAAGCTCCGATTTTGGCATCTGTAACTTGCCTTTGTGTGTTAGGTTTCGGCATGAAGCAGACAGTTGGCAATGTGGACTTCTTCCCCAATGGTGGTGAAAGGATGCCTGGCTGTGACAAAATATCTTTTAGATTTGAAGATCTCGATAACATGATTAAAGGTAAAATTATGGTTCCTATTTTTCCTGTACACTGTTGTAGTGACCAAGAATGGCTTACAATTGCACAACTTTCTTTTCAGAGCTTCATGAGAAGGTCTTCTGCAACCACCAAATGAGTGTGAAGTTCTATACAGCGAGTGTCCTGAAGCCTGATGGTTTAATTGGTTACCCTGCTTCATCATACAGTGCTTTTCAAGAGGTTAGTCTTAATGCAGCCCCACTCTAATGCAACCAGCATGAATGGAGTGCTATTTTTAAAGGGGTGGTAAAGACTCAGCCTTCTGTGTGGAGTAGCGCTAATACTTGCCTGATCTTCCTCCAGCGATGTGCATGAGCGCCTCGGCTCCATGGAGACTCTCCCTCATTGGCTGAGGCAGGGGCCATTTACTCCCGCTGCTCTCAATCCCCTCCAATGAGGGGAGAGAGAGGGGGGGGCCGAGCCGCAGCTCTGTGCCACGGCTCATGAATGGCAGGAGGGAGGGATGAAGAGCGCTGGTGAGGGACCAGAGAAGAGGATTGAGGCAAGACCACTGCACAGAGAAGGCAAGTATAATATGTTTGTTATTAAAAATAAAAATGAGAACAAGACTTAAATATCACTTTAAGTAGACTGAAGATCTTGCCCATTACCCCCTTTTTTGTCATCGAGGAGTTAAACTGCCCTCCCTGGGCTGTGGAGGGCAGGAACGGCTGGCTTGGGCTTCAATGACTCGCTGAGCCAGGTGTCGGTCCAGGCTCCTGGATGGATCCAAACCATATGGTCGTGATATTTCCCAAGCCTGGACGGCCTTCTGATGTCGGCCGACATTTTGGCCTTCTGATGTCGGCCCGACATTTTGGCCTTCTGATGTCGGGCCGACATTTTGGCCTTCTGCTCACTGTCCAGAGAAAATGGGTCATAGGATTTTTAACCATTCAACATAAAACTTAACAGCTTGGCATTGGTGTAAGAAGAGACAAATTGTGTTTTGATGAAGGGTTGGGACTCCAGTCACTGGATATTATTGCAGTCGGTCTCTAAAGGAGGAGTTTCACGATCCTCACTAAGACAGGAGGGTGATGGAATCTCCCAATAGGGACATCTGGTGAAGAGGGGCTTTTTCCACCTACCAACAAAAAAGGAAATCTTCCCAATGAGACATGGATGTTAAATGACAAGTCCTTCTACAAAAGTTTTGGGTTCTAGATCAGCGTTTTTCAAACCTTGTTCGGTCAAGGCACCCTTTAAAATTCTACACCATCCCAAAGCACCCCATTCTATAATGTAAGCAACTTTTAGATCTTGTGTAATGTAAAGCTACCAGGATGACACCCAACATGAGAGGTGAGTTATTCCATAGTAGATCGACCTTCGCACAGTGGTACTGACCAGCAATGCAAGGTTTCTCTTCTCTCTCAGTGCTGACTGAGAGGGGCAGGGGAGGGGCAAACATGGATGCTGTGCAGGCACCCAATGTCGTCCTGATCAACCCATAACGTCATTGGTTGTTAGGACTCCAGCAGTTGAAAGGTTGCATTGGTGCACAATGAAAATCTGTGGCTTTGTATAACCAAAAGACAGGCTTGATCCACCTGATGGCTTGTATTCAAATGTTTGGGCACTTTTATTGAGCCTTTTGCCAAGGCACCCCTGGGTGCCTGGGCACCCTGGTTTAAAAAAGGCTGCTCTAGATCACATTTAATCCTGATGGCACAAAGGATGGTCGTAGAAACTTCACAAATATGGCAGTTTTTCTGGCTCCGCCTATAAGCACTGCAGTTCAAAACCTTCCTTCTGAACTTTCCTCCTAGGGATCTGGGTTCCCATGCACCAAAATAAGTTGCGCCTTCATGGGGTACAAGGCGGATGAATATGTGCTCGGTCATTTTCAAGACTCTACAATCAACCAGATTTTTTCCCTGAACACCGGAGACCATTCCAATGTCCTGCGTAAGTAGGTTCCTTCTAGGGAACTAGATGTTTCCAGCAACAAATCCCAGAATCCTTCAGACCTAAAATTCAGGCTGAGGTGGGTACTGCAGATCTCCGCTTCTGGCATCAATCCACTGGTTTCATTTTTTACATAAATTGCCCTTCAGTTGGTTCTTAGTTACTGGGAACTAGAGGGCCAAGATGACCAGAAAGATGAATGCTGGAGGCTGTTGTAGCCTTGCTCTTCTACAGTCTGTCAAGTTTGTATGCTGCATGCATAATGCCTACCAAAAACGGTCTTAAATTCTATCTTGAACCACCTATGTGCTTTTGTAAGTCCTTTTAGCTTGATCAATGTTTGTTGTGAGCAACAAACTCTTGCTGCACCTACCTTTAACAAGTTCCCGACCGCGCGCCGTCTTTTCACGGCGGCAGTCGGGGAGCCCTGCGCGAATCGCCGTAAATAAGCGGCAATTAGCATTTGGCCACCAGGGGGCGCGCACCCGCCGCACTCCTGGGGAGTGTGCCCGCGGCTCGGGCGGACCCGATGTCCGCCGGCGAGCCGCGATGAGCGGCTATTGGAAAGAACGGGGAACCGCCGATGTAAACACGGCGGTTCCCCGCCCTGTCAGTGGGGCATGAGAGATCTACTGATCCCTGTCACTGGGATCAGTTAGATCTCTCATGCCCATGTCAGCCCAACCCCCCCACAGTAAGAACACCCAGGGAACACAGTTAACCCCTAGCTCTCCCCCTGCTGGTTAACCCCTTCACTGCCAATGACATTTATACAGTAATCAGTGGACATTGAAATTTCTGATCGCTGAATAAATGTCATTGGTCCCAAAAAAGTGTCAAAATGTTCCGACATGTCCGCCCCGATATCGCATTACCGCTAAAAATCGCAGATCGCCGCCATTACTAGTAAAAAAAAAAAACCCCCAGAAATGAATTCTCATCATCCGTAAACGCGGCCACTTTTGCGCAAACCAATCAATAAACACCAATTGCGATTTTATTTTACCGCAAATATGAGGAATTATATAAATCGGCCAAAAACGGTGAAAAAAAATGTTTTTTTATATTTTTTTTTTTGGATTAGAATTTTAGCAAAATAAGAAATTTGGGTTTTTTTGCAAAATGGTCGCTCTTCTTTTGTTTATAGCGGCGATCAGAAATGACGCAGAGGCGATCAAATACCACCAAAAGAAAGCTCTATTTGTGGGAAAAAAAGGACACAAATTTAGTTTGGGTACAACGTCGCATGACCGCGCAATTGTCAGTTAAAGCGACGCAGCGCCGAATCCCAAAAAGTGCTCTGGTCCTAAAGCTGCAAAACCTTCTGGTTGGTAAGTGGTTAAAGTGGAACTCCACCCGGTAGGGGAAATTGTGCTATCCCTCCACCTCTCCTCTCATTCCTCCAGATTTGCCACATTTCGGTTTGTTTTTTGGGGGGGGTGAGAGACGGGTACCTGGTGTTGACACTTCGGTCAGATTGTGAATATATATATTATTATTATTATTATTATGCTCCGGAAGGGAGTTCACCCCCCAGCGATCTTCTGGGACACGTCACAATCCCAGAAGATACGCCGGCCATTCAAAAGTCGCACATGCACAGTGAGCTCCCAGCTTTGGAGCCAAAGCCGGGTACCCACACTTGTAATGCCGCCGAGGGGAGGGGGAGAAGAGCGAGCCCTTGGGCGCCCACATCACTGGAGCGAGGGACAGGTGAGCGCCCGATAATTCACCCGCTACACTTTTTGTATTTTTTTTAACTGGGTGGCACGCCGCTTTAAGCTTGGGGTCCCTTTACATGATGGTGCAGATAGGGAAGTTGTCCGTAATGCCAAGAATGATATTCCTCTAACACAATGTCTCTTATTCTAGGCTGGAGGTACAACATATCTATCACCATCATGGGGTCGAAGTTTGTTTTGGGGTCTCTTTCCGTGTCGCTCTGTGGAAAGGATGAATGTTCCGGTCTGTATAAAATTTACAGGTTGGTTGGACTGCTGCTGATCTTGGGCATGGTAAAGGGAACCTGCGAGACTCCTCGGTCTACAATGCATTCAGCTACAGTCGTGCTCATAAGTTTACATACCCTGGCAGAATTGATGATTTCTTGGCCATTTTTCAGAGAATATGAATGAGAACACAAACATTTCTTTCACTCATGGTTGGTGTTTGGCTGAAGCCATTTATTATCAATCAACTGTTTACTCTTTTTATATCATAATGACAACAGAAACTAACGAAAAGGCTCTGATCAAAAGTTTACATACCCTGGTGATTTTGGTCTGATAACATGCACACAAGTTGACACAAAGGGGTTAATGGGTAACCATCCTCACCTGTGATCTGATTGCTTGTAATTAGTGTGTGTGTATAATAGGTCAATGAGTTTCTGGACTCCTGACAGACCCTTGCATCTTTCATCCAGTGCTGCACTGACATTTCTGGATTCTGAGTCATGGGGAAAGCAAAAGAATTGTCAAAGGATCTGCGGGTAAAGGTAGTTGAACTGTATAAAACGGGAAAGGGATATAAAGATATCCAAGGAATTGAGACTGACAATCAGCAGGGTTCAAACTCTAATCAAGAAGTGGAAAATGAGGGGTTCTGTTGAACCCAAACCACAGTCAGGTAGACCAACTAAAATTTTAGCCACAACTGCCAGGAAAATTGTTCGGGATGCAAAGAAAAACCCACAAATAGTTTCAGGACTCTCTGAAAACATGGGGTGTGGCTGTTTCAAGATGCACAATAAGGAGGCACTTGAACAAAGATGGGCTGCATGGTCGAGTTGCCAGAAGAAAGCCATTACTGCACAAATGCCACAAAGTATCCCACCTACAATACACCAAACAGCACAGAGACAAGACTCAAACCTTCTGCCACAAAGTCATTTGGAGTGATGAGACCAAAATTGAGCTTTTTGGCCACAACCATAAACCTTACATTTGGAGAGGAGATGACAAAGACTGTGATGGAAGGTTCACCATTCCTACTGTGAAATAGAGGAGGATCGCTGATGTTTTGGGGATGTGTGAGCTACAAAGGCACAGGAAATTTGGTCAAAATTGATGGAAAGACAAATGACGTATATTCTCAAAAAATACCGGAGGAACATTTGCATTCATCAGCCAGGAAGCTGCGCATGGGACTTGGACATTCCAACATGACAATCATCCAAAACACAAGGCCAAGCCGACCTGTCATTGGCTACAGCAGAATAAAGTGAAGGTTCTGGAGTGACCACCTCAGTCTCCTGACCTCAATATCATTGAGCCACTCTGGGGAGATCTCAAACATGCAGATCATGCAAGACAGCCCAAGAATTTCCAGGAACTGAGGAATGGGCAGCTTTACCATCTGAGAAGATAAAGAGCCTCACCCACAAATACAAAAGACTTCACGCTGTCATTGATGTTAAAGGGGGCAACACACGGTATTAAGAACTGGGGTATGTAAACTTTTGATCAAGGTCATCTGGGTCGTTTCTGTAGTCCTTATGATATAAAAAGAGTAAACACAGCTGATTGATAATAAATGGCTTCAGCCAAACACCAACCATGAGTGAAAGAAACGTCTTTGTGTTCTCATTCATATTCTCTGAAAAATGGCCTAGAAATCATGAATTCTGCCAGGGTATGTAAACTTATGGGCACAACTGTGTATGTAAACTCCTTGTTGGTGCAAATCCTTGCCAGTCTCTTAAATCTTACAGCTGTCATTAAAATCCCTTGTGATCCTGCCATCAAGGTCCTTGTTCAAGCACTTCCTGCTACAGGGCAACGCCACCTTGACCCTGCATAGTCACATTGACTTCCAATGGAGAATACAAGTGACCATTTCAACACCCCTATTACATCGGCGAGATCCACCACTGTTGTCCCCATTAGACGTGTGCAGTCTGTGTCGTTCCAAATTGAAATTCAGACGAATGTTCGTTTTTGGGGGGGGGGGGGGTTTTTTTGGAAATTCGGATGTATTTGAATTTCCGAAGTACAATAGTACCGAATTTAAACGAATCCGAAACCATAACAAAAAAAAGTGGATGAAATTTGAATTGATTAGAATAGTTTTTGAATTTTGAAAAGATTTTCAAAGGGCATAAAATACAATAGGGGGAAAAAAATGAAAAGAATAGAATATATTTGAGTAAAACAGATTATAGAAAATAATTGAATAAAATAGAAAATCTAACCCTCTTCTGAAATTTGAATTTCAAATAGAATACAAAATAATAGAATAGAAGGCAATATAACAATTTCCTAAAATTCAAATAGACTCAATTGGAATAGAATAGGAAGATGGTTATATTCTATTTGTTGTTCATACTATTCTGTTCTAATCTATTCTATTTGAATTTTGGGAAATGGTTATTTGTATTGTATTTCTAAATTTATTTTTTTTTTTTTTTTTTTTTTTTTAATGAACAAAACAAATTCCAAAAAACGGATTAACCAGTTGCTAACCACCCGCTGTGGCTTGACGGTGGCGACATGGTTCGTTATCATGAAACACCGTCACAACTAGTATTGTTAGAGGGGGCCTGGGAACTAGTACGGCGGACTCTATCTCCGCCAGTCACCCCCCCCCAGGAGCGACAGAATGGGGGTCCATGTATGTAAACACGGATCTCCATTCTGACAGAGGGGGAAGAGCTGTGATCACAGGCTTCCTGTATATGGAAGCTGTGATCATTCCCCTTCCCCTGCCACAGTCCAGCCCCCATACAGTTAGAACACACTGAGGGAACACAGTTAACCCTTAGAGCGCCCCCTCCAGTTTAACCCCTTCACTGCCAATGGCATTTACACAGTAATCCATTTTCATAGCACCGATCGCTGTATAAATGCCAGTGGTGCCAAAATGGTCCGACATGTCCGCACCAATATCACAGTCCTGCTAAAAATTGTAGGTTGCCGCCATTACTAGTGAAATCTAAAAAAAAATAATAATTCTCAGTCATAAATGCGGCAACATTTTTGTGCAAACCAGTGAATCCATGCCGAAAATATATTTATAAACTTTTTTTTTTTTTTTATTTATTTTAGCAAAAAGTAAGCTATATATAGATGTATGATTGTCGCTTCCTCTTTTTGTTTATAGCGGTGATCTGAAATGACGCAGAGGGGATCAAATACCCCCAAAAGAAATCTCTATTTGTGGGGGGGGGGGAGGAAGTGAATTTCTTTGTTTGGGTACAACGTCGCACGACCGCGCAAGTGACGCAGCTCCGAATCGCAAAAAGTGTGGTAAATCCTTCCGGGGCTGAAGGGGTTAAGCAAGTTTAACTAAATAACAAATCCATATGAAATGATTCTATTTATTTTGTTCTGCGCCCATCTAGTCGCCATCGGTCATTCTCCATGCTGGTGGGCCTGTAGACAGGAAGTGGATTCAGAAAATGACAATTCTGAGATTTGGGGGAGGAGGCGATGACTTTTCTTCTTCTCCCCACCCATAGTAAGGTGAAGATTATGGAGTTTCCATGACCCCGGATCTCCAACATTGGGTGCTGCTCAGCCATGGACAAGATGCTGGTTGTATAGTTGATGGATTCACCACTACCTGTTGACTTCGGGATATTCAGACTCTTTATGTTGGATGCTTTTTATTTTATGTTTCTGACTTTTATAAGTGGCCTTCCCTTAGCAGCAGGATTACCAATGAACTCTTTACTTGGTTTGCAGTGGACTCCTTCGCTCCGGTTTCACCTACTCCTCTCTGGTGGACGTGGAGTTGGATGTGAGCCCCGTCCAGACGGTGGACTTTGTCTGGCATACGAGGGTCTTCTCCATCCTGCATCCCAAGCTGGGTGCCTCGGCTGTCACATTGCAATACGGACCAAATGGAGAGATGTATGTATTCAAATAGAATTCTTTGCCACCACATTTATAGTAAAGTCAACTTGAGTACAACCTGTTGGAGATATAAAAAAAACCTGGGTCCATTATGTTTCTGGCTTTTGAGATTTTTTTTTACTGATTTTGTACATACACTATATTACCAAAAGTATTGGGACGCCTGCCTTTACACTAAGGTTGCCACATCATCCCTTTAATCCGGGACACATCTGAATTACACAGGTTGTTCTGTGGATGTCTAAGGTGGTAATTAAACTCGGTGCCTCATCTGCATTAAATTATCCTCCGAACATGAGTAATGCATAAGTGTCCTGGATTAAAGGGATGATGTGGCAACCCTACTTTACACACATGACCTTTAATGGCATCCCAGTCTTAGTCCGTAGGGTTCAATATTGGGTTGACCCATCCTTTGCAGCTATAACAGCTTCACCTCTTCTGGGAAGGCCGTCCACAAGGTTTAGGAGGGTCTATGGCAGGGATCTGTAATTAGTGGACCTCCAGCTGTTGCAAAACTACAAGTCCCATCATGCATCTGACCCAGGGCAGAGGCATGATGGGACTTGTAGTTTTGCAACAGCTGGAGGTCCACTAATTGCATATCCCCGGTCTATGGGAATGTTTGACCATTCTTACAGAAGCATATTTGTGAGGTCAGGCACTGATGTTGTCTCTGCTCTAATTCATCCCATCTTTTATCGGGTGAAAGTCAGGACTCTGTGCAGGCCAGTCAAGTTCCTGCACCCCAACCTCGCTCATCCATGTCTTTATTGAACTTGCTGTGGGCAGTGGTGAGCAGTCATGTTGGAACAGGAAGGGGTGATCCCCAAACTCTTCCCACAAAAGTTGGGAGCATGAAATTGTCCAAAATGTCTTGGCATGCTGACGCCTTAAGAGTTCCCTTCACTGGAACTAAGGGGCCAAGCCCAACCCTTGAAAAACAACCC